>CM074313.1:3167500-3297500 GCA_037194245.1 Opsariichthys bidens
AGTCTGAGTAAGTGGGCGGGGCCAAAGATGCAATGATGTAGAAGTAGGCGTTGATCTGATTCCGCAGAGCCTTTCTTTCATCACATAATTACGTCATAATGTGACAAAATCCGAATTGAGTAGTTTTTGGGGCTTGGTTTCAATAAAAGCTCTTTTTGGACTGAGGAAGTTTTTATAGTAAAATGACCTCTTATATGTCGAAAGAGCAAGGAAAATTTGGTTTCTCAATTCATGATCTTTTTAAATGTCGGGCTGCTAAATATTATATGTAACATTTTTGATTATAAATTTTGGTTTACTTTCTAAAGGGATGCTTCACCCAAAAAATGAAAATTCTGCTAACATTTACTGTCATTCCAAACTTGCATGCGTTTCTTTCTTCCACCAACAACAAAAAAATGTTCAGTTAGAAGATATTTTGAAGATTGTTAGCAACTAAACGGGATCGGTTCCCATTGACTTCCACTGTATGCACAAAAAATACAATGGAAGTCAAAGAAACTGTTTAGTTACCAGCGTTCGTCAAAATATATTCTTTTGTGTTTAGCAGTAGAATGAAATGCATACAGGATTGGAACTACATGAGGGACATTTTTTTTGTCCTTATTCCTTTAACTGAATCTGTCAACATAATATATACCATATTGTGTGTATGTCTTAATTGCTGTATACAGTTAGTGGGTAATATAATTACAACTAAAGAATCAAAATACTGACCCAAGTATTTTCTTCCTTCACTTGTCAGTTACCTCGCCACAGACGCGAGCTTCGATGCAGCTAAAATCATTGCCAAGAAAGGGGACGTGATGTCGCTGAAGACGGCGGCTCGTCTGGCTTGGATATCAGGAGAAAGTGAGCTCGCACATTCTCTCTCTCTGAGGTGCGCCAAAGACTTGATGCTTTCCCAAGACTGGGCCGCGGCACAGGAGGTTCTGAGGACGCAAGACTCGCTTTTGGTTTGTTTCCAGCTGTTGGTTATTAGTTGTATATTCAATAAATTGGTAGGCTAAATTGGCCCTGATATAAATGAAATTTTCATTTACGGTTTTAATAGGCAAAAAAAAAAAAAATATTGTCATTTTCTTTTGGTGGACCTTTTCATCTTTGTGTTTTGTTTGCAGCAACAGCAATATCTAATACATCTTAAATTTGTGATTTAAATTATTAGTATTACTTTAATAGTCATTACAGAACAAAATATTGAACCAACGCCTTTTTAAACATGATGAAATATACTTTATTCTAAGGTAAATGTTACCTTTTGCTCCCTATAGCAACATAGTGTCAATGTTCAGTGTACGTAAAGCATCCCTCTCTCCTCTTCTTCACAGGGTCACAGACTGATGTTTTGTGTTAATGAGATCCTCACTCAAAGGCTGGCAGACACAGATGTGGTCACCTGGACTGTGGCTTCTTTGCACACCTGGTCCAAGTCCTGTGAGGAGAACTTCCTCTCCACGGTGCACAGAGCGTGGAAGAGCGAGTTTGGAGTGGCAGCTGCTGACCTGGTCAAAGTGAAAAGGCTTTATCAACAGCTGAGAGCCGTCGAGAGTCCTCCTGCCACCACGAGCGTTCCCATGAAGCAAGTGTGTGTGAGAACAAGATCTACTTGACAGATTGCAACACAGTACAATATATAATAGAACTATTTAGTTGGTGATAATATTAAACTGAGAAACATCATAATACAAATATGCAATATCACACACGTAGTCATCTCAAGTGTGATATTGCTTTTATACAACAAGTTCAATAAATAAGAAACAACAACAACGTATTCCCATTCATATTCGGTTATTATATTATCCAGCCATGTCTCTAGAACATTTGACCAAAAACTAGTTTTTCAGTCACCAATACTGACTAGTGTGAGAAGTGTCTTTAACGTCGTCATCAAATTCCTGACCTCATTTTTTTGTTTTTGCTGTTCCTCAGCTCTTATCTCACATCTCATTGGACGTGACACTGTGTGCGTTGAGTCAGCTGTTGTGTGATTGGCCGTCTACTCTAGAGGAACTACTGCAAGCTCTGACTCGAGGTTCAGAGGCGGGACACTTCACGCTAATGACGGAGATGTGCCAGCTGCTTTTACCGCAAGGTGAGGTACTCCAACTGAACTTTAAAGTCGGCATGAACCGGAGGTTGCAATTGTTTTTCTTCCTGCGTGTGATGTATGTCTGAGTGAAACTGCTTCTCAAACTAGAAAAAATGGACTTGATTTTGTACGTTGGAAATTGATTGAGTAGTTGTGGTTTTGATTTCACTGTGACTTTAAAGCGAACGATTCAAATTTTTCATGATGCTTTTCTTGCAGGTTTGGAGTCAGTGGCGCTTTACAAACAGAAACTAGACGCAAATGATGAGAGAAGCCTGCGGATTTCTCAAAGCGTGGAGGCTTTTGTCTGTTATCGGCTCATGTATAAGAAATGGTGGAACTACGGTGATGAGACCAAGAACCCCATCAGCAACGGTCACCATTTAACCGAGAACAGCCACAATGAAGATGAAGCAGAATGTAAAGGAGAAGCTCAATCTAATGGCGCTTTTTCTGAGGGCTTCTGGAAGGTTCTTCTCTCTGAACCTCATGCAAATCTTCAGGCCACCCAGAGAGCCATAGCAGAGATTCAGAGGAGAGTGACGAGCCTGATTCAGCAGCACAGCCAGAGTAAAGAGACTCTTGTGAGCCCAGAAGCGCTTCGTACTTCTCCATCTGAAACTTTAGAGGAATGTGCAGGATCTACTAATGGAAACAGGTATTTCTGATGTTGTAGCTTTAGTGCTTTGATTCGGGTGCTTCAAAGAAATGTCTGACAGCTCTGTTTTTGTCTCTCATAGTAGTGAATCTCTTTCTACACTGACTGTCCAGGTTGCTGAATACCACGAAGTGCTCTCTGCCATTCCTGAGCTCATCAGAGTAAGTTACTCGGTTTCCTTAAAGGGGAAGTTCACTCGAAAATAAAAATAGTCATCGTTTACTCACCCTCAAGTTGTTCTAAACCTGTATGAGTTTCTTTATGTGGAACTTAAAAGAACATATTTTGAAGAATGTGGGAAAGCAAACAGTTTTTGGTAGACTTGTTCCAATTCTAGTATCGTAAATATCACCGATACCGCAACAAATTCTGGCATCGGTATAGGCGGGTACTTGAACCCATTTACCGAATCGATACCATTTTCTAAAACAAGACCAGTTATTATGACCGCTAGCTTTGCCTGACCGCTGCACGGTTCTTCTTCGCTGCTCAGAATTTGTGAAGGATCATGTGACACTGGAGACTGGAGTAATGATGATAAATTCAGCTTTGATCACTGGATATAAATTACACTGTACTATATATTCACATAGAAAACTGTTATTTTAAATTTTAATAATATCTCACAATTTTAGAGCTTTTTTTGTATTTTTAAAAACATAAATGCAGCCTTGGTGAGCAGAAGAGACTTCTTTCAAAAACAACCAAAATAGTACCGTTTCCAAACTTTTGATTGGTAGTGCATATCTGCATGTACTGCATGCATTTCAAAATGTAGGCCTAGTATTTACAGTAGGCCAACAATGAAATTATAATTGAACTGCTTTGCAAATAGTAATAACCTTCTTCATCACAAACCTGATGGTGCAGTACTTGATCCACATGGATCCCCTTTCTGTCCCTCTGGCTGTTCCTCTCTCTGTCCCTGTATGTTTTCTTCCTCCTCACCCTCTTCTTCATCCTCCTCACCCTCTGGAATGTCCCTCTCTGTGTCAGTGTCCTCACTCTCTCCAGCCTCCACTGACTCCTCTGGCTCTCCCTCTTTCTGCTCCTCAACTCTCTCAATACCTTGGTTCGTTTCTCTCACTTTTTTGAGGACACCATGTCCCTTCCTCGTTTCAAGATAACTATCGGAAGAAAAAAAAACATGCATTACATTTCGTTGCCTAACCATCCCTCCCTACTTAACACGGGCAATAATAACCTGTTGATTACTTTACTCAAATGTATGTTATCGCAATGTACCAGCCAAGACAGATGAAGTTACGTGATTGACATCACAACATTGTGCAGGAACAACCAGTTAGTTACGAGATACGAGTCACTTACGCGTCGGGCGCCGCTCTAATTTACCCGTGTAGAACGTTCCGTCGCGCTAGTTCCGCTTTTGGCGCTCGCGTGTAAAATCATAATAAAGTCATCTTTTTTTGGGGGGGGGTCAGCATAGGAGGACATGTCTACAGAGGCACTGGCCTCCGTGTTGAACCGCCACTGCTCCTATGGCAAGCCGTTTTAGCTTTAAATACTCCTTTCCGTACTAGTCATGAATCAGTTTTGACTAGTCATAATTCCATTTCCAGATATCTCTTCTGCAATTTTGACTCGTCGTAATTGGAATTAAGATATCTAATGTGATTGTGACTAGTCATAATATGTATTGAAGATATCTACAATGTTAATTTGACTAGTCGTTATATACATTACAGATATCTACAATGCTTTTATGACTAGTCAAATTCTTCCATTGACTTCAATTGGAAAATATTTTCAGATATCTACAAATGAGTTTTGACTAGTAGAAATTGTAATTAAAGATATCTGCAATTTGATTTTGACTAGACAAAACTTAGTTAGAGATATCTCAAATTATAACTTGCACTAGTGGCAATTAAATTAGAGATATCTTATCTTCAATTGAATTGCCACTAGTGCAAATTATAATTATAGATATCTCTAACTGGATTTTGTCTAGTCATAATCAAATTGGAGATATCTTTAATTCATCGTTTTTTAAGATATCCAAAAATAAATATGTAGATATCTTTAAATAATTTATTACTAGTCAAATTACAGTTGTAGATATCTTGAACGGGATTTTTGACTAGGCAACACTTAATTAGAGAAATCTTGAATTGGATTTCGTCCTAGTCAAAACTCATTTAAAGATATCTTCAACTTGATTATAGATATCTCAGTCTGTTTTTTGACTAGGAGGATCTTTCTTTGGAGATATCTGCTTTAGGCTTTGTGACTAGGAAGAATTTCAGAGTAGATGTCTTGAATGAACATTCTGACTAGTCGAAATTATTTTATAGATATCTTAATTGCGTTCTCAAGCCAAGCCCCGCCTTTTCTAACCATATTGTCTGCGTGCCAAAAAATCTCAACGGCCCGACCTGGTTTTCAGGTAATAAAATTACTGTAAAAGTAACGGTGTGTGTTATTAACACTGGAATAGTAACTGCATTATTTGCAAATCGCGGGCTTGTTTTGCGTTGTCAACCGTCTTCTAAGGTAATATAGTTGTGGAGATAGCGCCTCTGAGTGGGGCGGAGGAAGTGTAAGTTTCACGTCATGTGCGGCGGATTCGACTAGGAGCAATTACAATTCAGATATCTTAAAATATAATTGTGACTAGTCGAAACCGAATTACAGATATCTCTAATGACCTTTGCGGATAAATTATGCGTCTTTTAAAGATATCTATGACATCAATACAGATATCGTAAATGGAGTTTTGACTAGTCAAATATATATTACAGATATCTCAAATCGGATTTCTGACTAGTCCAATTATAATTGCAGATATCTCTAATTGTCATTCTGACTAGTCGAATTATAATTATCACTTGTCAAAATACAATTGTTACTATCTTTAAATATATTTATAGATAGTCAGAACAAAGTTTAAAAGCTAAAACGGCTTGCCATATACAGATATCTCAAATCGGATTTCTTACTAGTGCAATTATAATTGCAGATATCTCTAATTGTCATTCTGACTAGTCGAATTATAATTATCACTCGTCAAAATACAATTGTTACTATCTTTAAATATATTTATAGATAGTCAGAACAAAGTTTAAAAGCTAAAACGGCTTGCCATATACAGATATCTCAAATCGGATTTCTTACTAGTGCAATTATAATTGCAGATATCTCTAATTGTCATTCTGACTAGTCGAATTATAATTATCACTCGTCAAAATACAATTGTTACTATCTTTAAATATATTTATAGATAGTCAGAACAAAGTTTAAAAGCTAAAACGGCTTGCCATACTGCTCCTATCTCACACACGAAACACGGAAAGACTCACGCCAATATCGTTCTCTTTCACGCTTGAACGAACAATAACACGCAATAATGCCAAGTACCCTCAAAAGAGCAGCCTTGAGTGAATTTAATGAAGTCTTAAACGAAAGTAAAGAGTTGTGAGAAAATGGTGAGACCCGTATCATGTGCAGCAGCAGCAGCCAATACTGTCCGTTATTGAATATAATGAAAGAAGAAAGGTAGCAGAGAAAATTGAATCTATATTTAAGTTAGGCTATAGCTTATGCAGTACAGACTGTTCAAACTTCAATTTCTGTACTATATTTCGGTAACACTTTACAATAAGGTTCATTAGTTAACATGAACTAATAATGATCTTTGTCCATGTTAATTTCAACATTTACTAATGCATTAAAATCTTGTTAACATTAGTCAATCCACTGTCAACTAACATGAACAAACGATGAACAACTATATATTCATTAATTAATGTTAACGAAGATTAGTAAATATATTGCTCGTGGATAGTTCATGCAAATTTAACTAATGTTTAATTAATGAACCTTATTGTAAAGTGTTACCTATATTTCCTATCTGTTAGTATATCAGTCAGATAGGAAGGGCACAGGTAAATATATTTATTATGGGTTTATGTGAGGATTGTTTTAAAAAAAATAAAGAAATTATTAAAAACTGAATTTTTTATTATTATTACGTTGTAAAATGCATTTAAAAATGTATTCAAATGTGAGTGTTTTTAATTGTAATTAATCATAGAAAAAAAATGTGATTTTTTTTTTTTTTTTTTTTTAATCGATTGACAGCACTAATGTATTTGGAAATGAGATGCATATTATTATAGATTTCTTTTCTCTTTATTTTAGAAATACCCATTTCCGGACGTCATGGAATGTTGTATCGTCTTTCTGCACATGGAAAAAACACTTTACTCCGTTTCCACAGCACATCAGTGCCGAAGCCACAACTTTGTTACGCAAATACGGAACAACAGAATCCCTCCGTAAAGCCTGGCAGAGACTGACACACTAGCACATAATGTCCAAATAGCACTTAAGTGGTTTTGATATGCAATTACTGTTGTTTGATATGTAAAATTCACTTGACTAATGACTGTAATAAAAAAAAAAATCCCCCACAATTTGCTGTTTTTATTGATGCAATAGATTCTATTTTACTAAACTTTTATTGTCAGCCAAGCTCCTAAAATAATTGCACGTTAACAGATCTTTGATGTCAGTTAACTCACATCACATGGAGAAAAGTCTTTTTTTAGTGTTGTTTTTTATTTGTTTGTTTAATTTAACACTAAACTTTTATATTTAAAAAAATCAAAGGCTGTAGTTTATCGTGTGAGACTTGAAATAAAACACAAGTAGTGACTTTTTATCCATCGGTTATTGATTCGCTGGAGGCGGAACTGAATGGGGGCGGGGTTTAATTCAACAAAATGATTGGAGAAGTTTATCATACATCACCAAAGACAAGTGTCATTTAAAAAAAAAAAAAAAACAAAAAAAAAAAAGCATAAATGAATAATTCACAAAGAGCTGCATTTAGGAAATGGGGTGAATGAATGTCCATTTGAAACGCATCAAGCACGCGGCTTCTGTGGGAAAACACCCAACAAAACAGTCTTGACTTCAAAAGAACAGTTCACCCAATTTTTTCCTGATTATTTACTCATCCCGAGACCATACATACGACTGTCTTTCCTCAGCTGAAGAGGGAGAAAAATCTGGAACATTTTCATCAAATGCGATTGGTGTCCAACCATAACTGATGGTCCAAGGTATAAAATTCTGAAAGGATTCAGTCCAGTTCAGTTGTGTGAGGCGCTATCACAAGATGACTGAATTAACATTCTCTTTCGTTTCATTCATACTGGAAGGCGGAAAGTAAATTAAAGTAATAGCTTCTGACGTTCCAGGAAAGCCCTTATATGGACAAAGTCACCCAGTTTAAGAATATGAAACTCAACGAAATGACAATTTTTCAAGCCATCCTTAAGTATTTTCACAACAACGAAAAGATGAATAATGCAGCGCCAATATATATTTTCCTTGAAAATGATGAACTCTTAATCGACAGCTGAAGCCATGTGGAACCCATTAAAGATACTAAACATGGAGGTCGAAAATGTTTGCCGTGCACCATTCACTCGCATTAGACGGAGGAGAGAAAAAAAAAAAAAGCTAAGCACATCTTCGATGGCCTTGGGCTGAGTAAATAGTCAGAAAATCATCAACTATTCCTTTAAAGGCTGTAAGAAAGGGTCAGTTTTCAGTACACATGCCTTGTAATTGGACATGAGACCACTGTGGCGATAGAAAACATTTTAATACATAACTGCCTCGAACAACAGATACAAAAAAAACACGTACCACAAACAGTCGAGAACGTGTGACGAACAAATTTAAAACGGTTACATAGGACCAGTGGACTCGTGTTCTCGAGGATGCCCCGGACCTCGATCTAAAATGTAGTTCTTACAGGAAAAATGCTTAAAGAGCAATTTCTTTTGAAAGTTTATATTTTAATATACATACATGCTGGCATATTTTAAAAACACAACCCCAAAGTCATGTGTTCTTCCAACATTGAGAAGGCATTTCCTCTTATCTCAGGGATGACTAAATCTCGAGCCTTTATAGAAAATATCAAAACAATTCTAAAAAGGACTGAGCATATTAAAATGCCTGGAGTCTTGTAAGGAGTAAGATACACAAGCGCTGGTCCCATGCTTAAAACGATGGTGTTTTTAATACTGTAAAATAAAAGATAAAATTTTTCAAAAAGCAGCCCGATGGGAAGAACAGAAGCGCATCTGGAGTCCCGGAACGTCGCAGTGTGATGGACTACAGAGCAGAACAGAATCTGAGATTAGCTTGTTTGCATTTCCCAATGTCCCTTTAGAATGCATGAATCATTTGAAATCATCTTTGTAAAGAACAGGAAAGAACAATGCTCAGTGGGATTAAAACAAGTGCATCATCCACTTGATTTTAGTCAGTGCTTGTTGTTGGCTTCCTCCTGCGAGGAATTGGAGATTCCATTCTGACTTTGAGAGGAACCGGATCCCAGGCCATAGAGCCGCCCGCAGTACTTGGCATCGTCGATGTTGTCTTCAAAAAACAGCTGAAGAAAAAGAAATGACGGTTAGAACTGGTCAGCTAACGTCCCAGCATCAGCTCTCGTCTCATTGAGAGCACGTTAACCTCTTTTAGGGCAAAAATCATAATCACGCTTATTGTTGGTCAACACTGAAATGAGTTTTGGTGGGCGATATGATCAAAGTCTTATTTCACTATCGATGCGAGTCATTTGAAATAGTGAAATTTCACTATCGATAATTCAGCAAAAAGTAATTCTAATGCAAGAAAAAGGTCCTCAAAATAATAAGCAACAGTTAGTACCGTATTTTCCGGACTATAAGCCGCAACTTTTTTCCCACGCTTTGAACCTTGCGGCTTCAAATTTTTTCCATTCAAAACAACATTGTGACGTGCTCAGTTTTTTGGCGGCATGCTTACCGTTTAGATTGAATCGAGCGCTCAAACTTCCCATCATTCTGATTACGGTTGTCATTTTGTCACCCTCATCATGACGAAGACACGGAGAAATGCATATGATGCATATCGCGTCTTTTGCGCGCGCATATTCATTATTTCCTATGTAGGCGCGCGCAAAAGACGCGATATGCGAACTTAGTTGTCTTTTTGCGCCGAGTCAATTCCTCACGCTGCTGTTTCCAGCGTCTTCTCATCGACTCATTAAGCTCTACTTCCTTTTCCAACAGCCAGATCAACTCGAGAGCAGCATCATGTGCATTTCTCCGTGTCTTCGTCATGATGAGGGTGACAAAATGACTCCCGTAATCAGAATGACGGGAAGTTTGAGCGCGCTCGATTCAATCTAAACCGTAAACATGCCGCCAAAAAACTGAGCACGTCACAGAATGTGAACGAACATTCGCGGCAGATCCGACTGAAAGCCAAAACAATCGCCACCGCGATGAAGTTTGAGGATTTTAGAGGTTCATTTGTTTCAATGTAAAAAATTAAATTCAGTGGGTGCGGCTTATATTCAGGTGCGCTCACTAGTCCGGAAATTACGGTCATTACAAAAAAAGGACAAATAAATACAACAAAACAAAATACAAATGAAACAAGCATTTTGAGTTTTTCAGGCAGATGTACTAATAAGAAATGAGAAGAAATGTAATAATACGGAATAATCAAATGTAAAATACTGCACACATTAAATATAGATTAATCCTTATTAAAGCTCCCCAAGATATTCAGTCAAGTTCAGCGAGTGATTTCGATTATCATTAATAAAGCAGGTTTATTAGGCTACTGTCACTTTAAGAGCTAATGCACGGATCCGATATACTGTTGCGCAAGCCTTCTCTTTCTCAGCAGTGTACGTTTACTGAGTTTATGCGAATACTCTCCAAAACAAAAGGCATTTTGACATTTTAGCTTTTAGGCGGGTCTCCGAAGCCCGTTTGCTTATCCACATTCAGCTCCGACTCGGACTGTGCACATAGAAAGCCGCCTGGGGAACAGGCGGAAACGAAAGCGCACTGCTGTGAAGGAAATTGAAATATGAAATTTGGATGAAACCTCGATCGTCTTGTTTTGGAAATCAATTACGATTAAATCGCACAGCCCTAACCTCTTTCATGCGGAAGAAAGCCATTCCAGTGAGCAGCGAGTCCGAGCCAGCCTGATGCTGCCTGCCGATCCGTTTTAGCTCCAGCTGGTCCGCCACCTCCTGAAGTCCACCCTAAACACAGCAAAACTCACCGATCTTCTTTGACAATGAAAATACACAGCAGCCCTACAACATGGGTTACAGTATTTGACATACCTTAAGGTTTTTGCAGCTCTTCATAAGATACTTGACATCATAAATGGCTGGGAAGAAAAGGTTTAAGATCTGAAAGAACTCGTGTTCCTCTTCTGGCAGCCGGGAGTCTGTGAGGAGCTTTACCAGGTAACCAAAATCGTACCCGCTAGAGAGGACAGAGAAAGCACATGAACACCCTTGAGATCACAGAGCCTGTAGATGGGGTGTTCCAGAACACAAGTCATGATGAGTGGCGTAACTTTGTTTGGGTGCAGAACATAAAGAACAGGAGAATGACACAGAAGAGAAGATATTGGTAAATAAAGTTGCAATTTGTGTTTCGTTTTTGCACACCACTGCAGTCGTCTTCTGTACCTCTCGCCTGGTCTATTGAGGCTCTCGGATTTCATCAAAAATGTCTTAATTTGTGTTCTGAAGATGAACGCTGGTTTGGAAAGATTACAAAATTTTCATTTTTGGGTGAACTAACCCTAATATTAATCAACTTATGTGCATTATATATTATAACAAATGCCTGCAGAGGGCGTCAGCAGCCTGGTCGTAACGCTTAACAGCAGGAAAAGAAGAAAGAAAATTGATTTACTCACCTTACTCTCGCGGCACAAGTCGCAGTATGCTGAAAGCTAGTTATTTTAGTTTATAACGTTTTAAATATGGATATTTTTCTCACAAAAATCCATCACTTGGCTTCGGAAGGTCTTTATTAACCCCCTGTGTTTTTTTTTTTAACCCCCTGCACTTTTTACGACTTCAAAATCACGCCAATCATTCGCTACAATTATAATGCCGGGAAGCGTCAGGATATTTTTAAACATAACTCCAGTTGTGTTCGTCTGAAAGATGATAGTCACATACACCTAGGATGACTTGAGGGCGAGTAAATCGTGGGATAGATCGTTTTTGGATGAACTAACCCTTTAAGCAACCCAAATTCACAACATATGCAGAGAAGGAGTTAAAGACTTTATATACTTTCCCAAATGCACATTATTGGAAACTAGGGGTGTGACGAGATCTCGTACCACGAGACTAAAACGTGACGAGATTTCTCGTCGAGTTGAAAAGTTGTCTCGTCGTGCTCTCAGTGTGAGGGTGAAATTATTATTCAAGATGCCCCCGCCGCTTTCAAATCGTTTGTGTGGAAACATTTTGGTTTTTGGCGCAAGAATAACACACAAGACGCAAACAATGTGTAAACATTGTAAGAAAACTATGCCGTACACCTCGGCCGAGGTTGTACAGACTCTTAGGGGCCGTTCACATATTGCGCGCATTTTCATTCGCGCAAAATGGAAGCGTGCGAATGCGGTGCGGCGCGCTCGTTTTTTCCTGGCGCCCCTGAAAACATCTCAACTTTTCAGAATGTCTTGTCATGTGACAAGAACCAAGCGATGGTCGTCGAGAGCACAGTTCATGGTTGCATAGCAACGACAGACGCTACAGAAGCGCGAGCTCCCGAACGCTTGCAAAAGAAGGAGGAAGCGACGCGGCCGCGCTTTACACGCTTTTTTATTTTATTTGTACTGTTTAATTTACGTTCAATCTGTAGAAAGAAGTTCAGAGAGATTTCTCATGTGAAATTATACAGGGCAGAAAACAATTGGTTGATTTTGTAGCAACATTTATCAGTGTTTGCATGTTGTTTTACTGCAAATAATTCATTAAAATAGAAGTAAAATGACATGCATTACAAGTTGATTTCCAAATGCACCAACATTTTTGCATTTTATGATTTTCAGTTGAATAAAAGACTATTTTCCCTTCATCCGTTTCATTATTGAGGATTTCTTAAAAATACTATAAAAATCTCGTCTCGTGAACCCGATCTCGCGTCTCGTCTCGTCACACCCCTATTGGAAACCCAAACAAACCCAATACTTTTGACAAACTTCAAGTGGAGCATGCACATAACCAGCTGCAGGCATGTACATAATTAAAGCGGATATTTCTGTTTGATTTAATCGTAGCCCTTGTGATTTCCCAATAGCACTATGCTAATGGTATTAATAAATCATGCAACCTTAGAAAACAGTTTAATGCAGTTCACGGACTCATTCGTGGAATGTGCTTCCAGTATTTTGCCGGGTAATTGACACAGGTAAATTGCAATTGAACTATCGCTGGCAGTTTGATTGACAGGCGATCTAATTCATCATAACCCCAAATTTGCCATTTTGTCCGACAAAGCAGTGAAGGGAGTTAGTAGATTAACGTTGGTGAACTTGAACTTGAAAAATGGTGTGCATTGACATCTTTTCACGGTTGAAACAGCATTCCTTCTGATGACCATTAATGTTTATTTGAGTTCACGAGCCGTTTGAACTGAGGAGCTACAGCGATCTGTCACGACACATTAAAGAGCCACAATACGGTTTAAAAAAATTACCATATTTCAAACTTTGTTTAATATGAAAAGCAACCTGCTCGGTCTCGTCTATCAACACTCCGCAATGTATTTTTCACTGTGTGAGAACACGATGTGTGGCGTGAGAGCGCATGGCTCGTTGGACATAGCAACGGTAACTAATGGCCTAGTGGAGAGGGAGTCGGGCTTGTAATCAGAAGGTTGCTGGTTCGATTCCCACGCCGGCAGGAATTGAAGGTGGGGATTGTGAATGAACAGCTCTCTCTCCACCTTCGATACCATGACTAAAGTGCCCTTGAGCAAGACACCCGACCCCTAATTGCTCCCCTTGTAAGTCGCTTTGGATAAAAGCGTCTGCTAAATGATGAAAAATGTATAAAAAATAAAAAAAATCGAGTACTCGAGCAAGCAGTTTCCTGGATTTTCAATTAATTACCTGTGAAACGAGAGCCACTTGACATTTTCACACAGCACCAGGCCTGACGTCATCAGGAGCTCTGCGAAGTAGAGCGTGTCGATGCCCTCCTCCTCGTGCTTCTTAAACTGTAGCCCGGAGTTCTGGAGCAGATCTATGGAGTCCTGAGAGTACATGTCCTCTCTGCAAAACACAGGACAAAACACCAGCTTACCATTACTGGCTCAGGCTAAATCTGTGAAAACACTGACACACAAATGACACCTACGTCAGATTGAACTTGAAGTTGAACTGCCACGTTGTGGTTCCAGGCGGGTAGTCGCCATCTTCATTCATAAACGTCAAGCCAAGCTGGATGATTTTTAAAAGGTCCACGTTACACCTCAGGAGCTGGTACTGATAGTCAACAGTACTGCGAAACTCTCCGATGGGACGAACCACCACACCAGGAAACTCTGTGTCCTGATGATCCAAAGCACAAATATGCAGCTTTTTTGTTAAAGCATTTATAGGACTCATTAAATCGATCAAACGTGAGAGTCAAGGCAGTTAAAGTCAAAAGACTTCTACTTCAAATGAATGCAACACTTTTTTTTTTTTTTTGAAAGAATACAAAAAAGTCCAATAATATTAAGTAACAACACATAGTTCTAATAAGTTTTGAAAACTATTAATTAACTATTATCAAATCAGCACGCTAGAATGATTTCTGAAGGATCGTGTGACACTAACAGAAGCAAAGATTGTTGGAAAATCAGCTTTGCATCACAGGAATAAATTACATTATAAAATACGTTTAGATAAAGTTACTTTAAAATGCAGTAATTTTCCATTTTTACTGTATTGATCAAATAAAAGCAGCCTTGGTGACCAGAAGAGACTGTCGAGTAGTAGTGTATATTTTGACTCGGAATGCTGTGTAAATTGTCATTTTAAAATCATTTTTTCACGTTATCAGCAGATGGAAGACCAACACAGGCGCACACACCATGGCGATGTAGTTGTAGTTTTGAATGATCTGTCGGATCTTCCTCATCTCCTCCTCCACATTGCTGGCCCAGACCTCACAGATAATTTGACTGGTATCTGCAAGTGCGGCTGGCATGATGATGATGAAGGTTGAGGAACTTATGGAGAATCCCAGCGATCCTGAAGCTCTCACAGGCAAAAGAAACTCTGCCAGGAAGAGCAATTGAGTTAATCACTCATCATGGAATTTATTCTGATTTCTCACTCAAGAGCATGGAAACGTTAAAAAGTAACTCAACCAAATCAAATCTGCAGCTTGAATCTTTTCAGGGAATCTATTTCATTTACTGTCATAGTGGACATACAGCAAAAGTAGGTGAACATTGACATTTACATCGTTTCCAGACCCAAACTATTAGTAAAGTCCGTTACCATTTATTCTAAGTAACGCTCATGGGCGTGGAAATATTAAAACGACCACATATATTAAATTATCATGAATGTCTTAAGTCTAATATAGACAATACCAACCGTTCACAGGCTAATATCTACTGACGTATCTACTGACTAAATAATTCAATTACACATCGTAATTGTTCATAAAAGAAGTAACAGCATAAAGAGAATTAACCATGATATTGGTGCAAGGGTTTGATATTAGCTTAAAACGCTAGCTTGTTATTCTGCTGGCGCCAAACCCGCTAACAAACAACGTAACCATTCAAGCGAGAGTATGAAAGGCTACTTAAAAAATATATGGAGAAATACAACGTGTCAGACGACGAGTTACCTGGCAGGTTGTTAAGCGTTCTTAAAGCGTAGATGTAGAAGCAGCTGGACAGCTAACAGACTCTATACACACAGCGCGCTGCTTCCGGTCACGCGGGATTGTGGGAAAATACCCGCCAAAACAATAGCCTTTCAATCATTGGCAGTGCAGAAAGAAAAAAAAATGAGTGTCACAAAATGATTTATATTTACTATTTTTGTTTATGTTTATATATATATATATATATATATATATATATATATAGATACATACACCCATACATATATATATATACTTATAAATATATACATATATACATACATATATATACATACACACATATATATATATATATATATATATATATATATATATATATATATATACATACATACATATATAGATACATACACCCATACATACATATATATATATATATATACTTATAATATATACATACATACATATACATACATATATATACATACATACATACATATATATATATATATACATATATATATATATATATATATATATTAATTTAACATAGTACTGTATGGTATTCTTCAGATATTTTAAATGGTTTAAATTTGGATGAACTTGGATGTAATGGGCAAAAGGTGAGTGTTAGCCATACATTTATGAGCAAGCTGGACAAAGTTTAATGTTTATATTTTTAGGCCATTTTTGAGAGTCAGTGTCATTTGTGTGCTGTGTATTTTATAGCATTACTTGAATCACTTGCTGAAGTCTTCTGTCTGATATTTTTACTGTTAGTAACTGCACATAATAGTTAGCTGACTGAAATCCGCCTCAATCTCAACAGGTAAATCTCTTCGGAATGCGACAAAATAAATACAAACACACACAAAACATTATAAAGATTAGAAGAAAGGAACTTTTTATATTTGTTGTGAAACTACAAAACATACTCTTGTGCTGGTGATATATTTACAATTCTGGTTGACAGTACAGTGTCGATGATAAAATTCACAGCTTTCAAAAGTCTCACAAGAAAAAGAAAGAGAGCACACCCAAATCACAAAAGTGCAATAAATACAAGCTGTACTTCTCCAACCATCACTGTGATCAGATCAGGGTTTTTTTTTTCATCATTAATACAAGAAAAAAAAAATGTACTGGAGTTTTCAGAATAAAAGTCCTACTGTGAAAATAAACAAATGAATCATTCATGACTGCCAGCATCAGATACTGAGTGTTTTGTTTTGTGTGTGTGTGTGTGTGTGTGTGTGTGAGTTTTTTTCTCCTTTTGATTATTTTAAGCAAGTATTACATGATTTAGACATGACTGGACCAAGCGTCCAAATAAAAAATAAAGAAGCCAAATATTATGTCCTTATCAGATTTGATAGTTGAAGAGCACCTAATCAATCAAGACAATTCTCTCTCCAACACATACTGTGAACGGTAAGCATACTGAACGACCAGTGAAAACATCAGACATTCTCTCTTGTTCGACCACTCTCAGAATCAGCTCAGCTATAGTGTTTCCAGGTAAACAGTACACATTTAAAGGGGATATACTGTTTCCCTCGCATTTAAATAACCGTGAATTGGTAAAAACTGTAAATCTGAAAAGATCTGGTAAAAATAATGATAAAAAAGTACCTTAATTAAAAATGCCAATGTGAGAAATACGCATCACGCAGCAGCTTAATAAACTCCGCTGGGATGTATAGGTTTGGCAGTGTACAAGTTTAACTGGATCTAAACAGCAAAAATAATAACATTGAGAAGAAGACAAAGGAAAGGTCGTACTCTAATAAACTAGGTTAAACGACAGGATCTACAAGAAAATGTGCTGCAGAAGACAAAACAACCAAGTACAATGGTGAAAGCTATATGATGCTTCTGTTGGAATAAGGTATGTGGCTAAAAGCTTTGGGAAATCATCTCGGTTGGGGCTTAAATGTTGTTTACAGTGCGCTTGCGTCAAAATAAATATGCCAACTCCATCTCCTAAAACAATTTTAGGCGAAATCACGGTTTCAGAATGAGAGGAAATACAAGTTCGGTTTTGTCTGCACGCCACTAGGTGGAGCGAGAGACTGGACCACACGCACATGTGCATTGCAGATAAATGATGGGTACTGAATCATCCGTACCAGATTCCACGCTAGTTTCGGACGTTGTGGTATCTATACGCGTTTCGACATTGCTACTACAACTCAAACGACATTATTAGTCGATGTGGGTTTGAGCAAACGACAGTACATTCAATGCTTCATTGAGGAACAAAGGCATAATGAAGTACAGGAGAACCTAATTAAGAACACAGTTGTACATTTGAAGCGTTCCAGGAGGGAAACTGAGCGAATGTGTTAGAATTTCACGTAACATTTTAAATGTGAGCAAAATCTATGAAATTGGGCTGGTAATGCCATCCAGAACTAAACAGAAAAAAATAATACACGTAAATCACTATGAATTGGGGCTTTTTAAAGTGCTACATCTTGGCCTGTCGTTGCGTTGAAAGGGGATTTTAATGACACGGTAGTAACATTCATAGTCATACACTATCGAGATACTTGAGAAAAAGATTTAACTAAATATTTTGCATGCATATGAAGAGTTTAGGGCAAATCAATATGAAATGAGCTCATTTACATAACCCAAATCACCAGTGACCTCATGCGATACATTATTAAGTGTTTACAGGGAGAGCTGGGAGTTTACAACTGTGTGCCTTCACAGCTTTCAGTGCCCTGGATGTGTTGCCGTTTGAATATAGTTTCAGATTTCGTTAGTATTCTTCATAAACGTGTGGGCCATATTTTTGGAAATAATAATAAATAAATAAATAAATAAGAAATGACAGAAATTTGCAAATTTGTTGGATTTTGACTGGATTTTCATGGCAATTCTCCCCAAATCTAGTGTACTGTGATGCAAAAGTAAACAATTTGTCTGTCTCATTGCATAAAAGTTAATGTGTGAGTGTGTGTGTTTTTTTCCCCCTCCACATTAGTCAAAAAATGGGGGGAAAATGCACTTAACTGTCATCAAAGTAATCCCATAATGCAAGTAATTTTAATGGTTTTATGTAAATCTAACGCAAAATATAATTCCTTAATTTTTTCTTTTGTTTATGGTGTGAAGTTTTATACATTTTGTGAGATTCAACACACTAAAGGCTCCTTTACTGGTAGGTAGCAATGGAAATATATTTGGGTTTGACGTAAATAAAATGATCCTACCGTTTTTTGTTGTGAAGCTTATTAGTCGCATAAAAAGCTAACAAGTTGAAGGAAGTCGGGGGTATTTTTTCACATTTGAAGAGCTCCATACCAGTAGAAATGAAATCCTATTACAACAGGCCACTGTGGAAACCAGCATGGAAAGTTAATAAAACCCAAAATAGGCGCTTGAAAGTTTCCAAAGATGCAAAGGGGCTCCATTTTAATGGGATAGTAAGATCTTTGCGTTCACAATGTGCTTTTTTTTTTTTTGCTTTATTCACCATTTCAATGCTTTTTCCTATTAAAGTGCATGAACTATCTGATATTCTACCTGAGAGTCTGTGGAACTAAGTGCAGTTTCTACATCATTTTACGAACATTTGCACTAACTGTGTCTTGTTTGCATGTGCAATTAACAAAACGCCTACTAACCAGTCTAGTTAACACATCATGCTTTAGTGTCATGCTTCCTAACATCTGTAAGCATTTACATAATGTCGAACATAAATGTGGACAGATGTGCTTGTTTCTAGAGGGACGTGACTGGAATGGCGGGATTTATGCCCGGTCATTTATTCATAAAGGTTGAGTCCTGAACCCTTGTGCTATGAACAGAAGTAGTACCCTAAGTATCTGTATTCACATCTTCAAGAGATACAGTAAGCGGTTCTGCCTGACAGCAGAGCAGCAAGTTTCACACTCGTTCCAAAGACGCACTGTTGTTTTTGAATGACCACTAAATATCTAGAACAGATACTGACATACACTTATTAGTAACAGAACATGGTGAAATTTAAAAAATAAATCTATCTAACAAAAAAAAAAAAAACACGGATCTATACAATTTCAGTTTGGAGAGTTAAAACCCAGTGTTTTAAAATGACATTTTTCCTGCCACACCATTCTTCATTCTTCATAATACCGCTAGATGTCAGTTTTGTCACCGTGGAAACAAGAGCAGTTAAGAAGGATAGGATCTTCTACACGTCGTCGGCTGGTAGGTCAGGAACATTTATCTTCGCTCTGGTGAAGAAGGCCATCTTTTCTCTAAGAGAGGTTACAGTAGACAATAAGCAGAGCTTGAAACAGGATGGTGTCAACGGAAGGGTTATCACATGATCTTAGCTCTGTCCCAAATCCCAGTGAGCTGCCTAAGAAAGAACTTTAAAGATGCACTCCAGATGTGTTCATTTTGGGCAAATTTTAAGTTAGCGTCGCATATATCCTTCAAAGAGAAGCCGATTCCATAATGCATAGCAATGAAGTCGCTGAAGCGAACCACAAATAATTCGAAAATGGTTGAAGGTCTTTGAAAACTGATTATTTCACACCAATTTGACCCCAATTAGAAACACTCGCACAGCAGCGTTAACTAGTTTTCTGAAATGTAATGCCAAAGTAATATAACACAGACTATAGAGTTATAAATGTATAAACTTTCACCCCGATGTCATTCCAACCCGTAAGGCCTTTCGTTCATCAAGCTATTTAGTCCAAATTTTCTAAAGAGACACAGTGAATTTAGGTTTTTATTCACCTGTAATCATTGATCAGCAAACATAGACAGAAACCCAACCTTACTTGCTTGACGCACGAGAACATACCTCATTGGTTCTCACACATCAAGCAAGCATTCTTTAGCTTCCGTTCACCAAAACTGACGTATGAGTTGACCAATGCTTATATGCGAATAAAAGCCTAAATTCAATCTGTTCATCATATAAAGCGATCACGTCTGGACTAAACCACTCAATTTATATGGATTAGTTTGACCTCTTTAGGAACATTTTGAGGCGTCTCCAGTGGAGGTCAAGTTAAGAGAGCTATTTGGGCATCACACAGCATAATCATTTATGTGAAATGGAAATCATTTGAATTTGTAACTTTTACAGGTAAGTATACAGTCTTAATATGTAAGTTGAGGAAAATGCATCTCAAATGCTTTAAACAACACACGCGTCTGACGCTAGGGCAAGCCATGTAGGTTTTCGATTTAGTTTTACGTACTTAAAATAAAGCACATCTCATGTTTAGGATAACATATATTGTGCAGCTCACTCTGTGTCCTTCGTTGTTTTTTCAGATGTGTTCGCAACATCAACATTGTCGTACATTGATTTTTTTTTTTCATCCAAAGCGACTTACAAGGGGAGCAATTAGGGGTCAGGTGTCTTGCTCAAGGGCACTTTAGTCGTGGTATTGAAGGTGGAGAGAGTGCTGTTCATTCACAATCCCCACCTTCAATTCCTGCCGGCGTGGGAATCGAACCGGCAACCTTCTGATTACAAGCCCGACTCCCTCACCACTAGGCCACGACTAGCCCTGATATAACTAACATTGTCCCATCCTAGCGGGGAAACTAGGGAGTTTGAAATTACATTCCGCACACAGAGGAGCTCCACACGTGCAGTGGTTAAAGCAAAACTGTACTCAATCGTAACGAACATGTATAACAAACCAAAACACCAATGCAGAACATTTTTGACCTGTTACACCCCTAGTAGCAAAAGATACCCACCTAAAGGACTGGACCCCAGGGACCTCCTTGAGGCTCTGCCCACGGATCTTGTGCACATCCTTGGCCGCTGCTCGCATCATCTTCTCTACCCTCTGTTCCTGTAGCTGCTCTTCCTGGGTCTGAGGAGAGAGTGGCGACTCAAAATCAGACGCTGGACAGGATGACGAGCAGTTGCGGATTTGCTCGGTAGGTACCGGGACTGACCTGTCTCTCTGCATGTTTGAGCAGCAGACGAAAACGCTCGTCCTCCTGTACCCATGTGGGGAGGACGTGCTGGCCCTGCTGCCGGGCGTTCTCCAACTGCTCCTTCAGCTCCCGCAGCACACGCAGTTCCTCGTTCAATCGGCTGTGGCGTGTGCGAGTGACCTGCAAGTCTAGCTCCAGATCCAGAGAAGTGCGCAGAAGCCCATCCAGACCTTTGACCTGCATGGGTGGCTGTGTGAGAGAGAGAAAACAGAGGGGTGAAAATAGTACTGTTGTATCTCAAGAGTCAGTTTCATCAACTTAGCCTTGATGTTAAGACTGTGTCACCCAATAATGAAAATTCTTCCATTAATTACTCACCCTCGCATCGTTCCAAACCCACAAGACTTTCGTTTATCTTCGGAACGCAAAAGAAGGTCAGTTTGATGAAATCTGAGCGCTTTCTGACCCTTCATTCCCTTCACTGACAACCAAGGTAATTGACAATGACGCTTCAAAAAGTTCATAAAGAGATCGTAAAACTAATCCATATGAATTGAGTGCTTTAGTCCACATTTTCTGAGGAGACTTGATCTCATTTTTTGATCGACAGATTGAATTTAGTCTTAATTTAGTCTAATTTAATCTTTTGGAAGCTCAAACTTGTTGCGTAACAGAAGAACGAACCTTGGTTCAAGCGAACGTGCTCGAACTTCCATTTACCACAAGTCACGTTTGAGTTGAATTAAATCTGTTATCATCAATCAAGTCTCTTCAGAGAATATGGACTAAACTGCTCAATAGATATAAATAGGTTTTACGATCTCTTTATGAACTTTTTGAAGTGTCAATTGCTTAAGCGGGGATGATTTCATCAAAAAGATCTTCATTTGTGTTCCAAAGACGAACGAAAGTCTTACGGGTTTGGAAAGACATGAGGGTAATTAATGACAGGATTTTCATCTTTGGGTGAATGAACCCTTTAAGAACCAGTTTGACCAACTAGCAGTTAGACAAGAGGTAATCAGTGTCACTTTTCTGATTCAAAATAGATCGATCTACCATTTTATGTAACTTTAAAAAGTTAGAATCAGTCTTTTGAAGGGAAAAAATGAGATGACTAACCTTTAAGACCAGTATAAGCAGTTTATACAACCGATCACAAGTCAAGATGTAGATAAATATTGTTTGTTGTTGTTGGGATCTGTGAGCACTAATTCAAATTCTTCAAAATCATATGATTTTTCCTCAATTCCCAAATGAGTTTTTTATTCTCAAAACAATAAGTTCAGACAGTTTGCAGTTCACGTCAGATTTGAACTTATTGATTTAAGCAAACTGCATGTATTTTGCAAAACAGCCTACAATTTGCAGAATACACACACACACACACACACACACACATATCTATGTATATAATTGAATATATTTCAAAATGATATCTTTTTTAATGGAAGAGTCTGTGGAACTAAGTGCATTTTCTACAACATTTTATGAACTTTTGCACAAACATGTCTGCATTTGCAATTAACAAAATGAACATGGAGAGCTGTTCGTTTAATCTAATTAATTTAGTCTACTAGCCAATCTAGTTAACTCATCATGCTTGCCAACATCTTTGATTATTTACAAAACAAAACCTACATGTTGAACCACTACACCACACCTCACATTTGTAGGATGCAATATTTTTATATTAGCGCTTCAAAAGGGGGGTACTTTACCCCCTTTTAGGACACTTTAAAAGCCTGAACTCTAAATCACAGCTATGTGTGCAGACCTCATTAAGCAAAAATCAAAGTTACACTCTCACTATGACACAGCTTTCAAAAACTCAGTGTAATGTCTCCCTTAAGGCACAGCGAGAGCAAATCTGACCTTTCTAGACTATTTAAGGCCCTGTGGAGGGGCACAGCAAAACCACTTCCTCACTCTGAGACTGTGCATCATTAACACTGACCCCAGGTCAGCACAGAAATGTCGGTATTAAATATTAAACTACTGCTAACAAGCTTAAACTCCCCTTTCTAAGGAAAGTGTTTAGCTTTAGGGTTAGTGAAATGCATGCAGTTTTCTAAGAAAAATCCAATGGAATCCCTAAAGGGAATTTGATTCTAATTCTGACGTCCAATTTTTTTGTTTGGGGTCCCATTTGAGATGGTTGGGTTGAAGCATGTTTATCAACTTGAAACTTTGTAAGGCTATCGAAGGCCCAATGAGGAGCAAGCAAATTTTAAAGTAGTACGATTTTTCCCAAACGAGTGGATGTAAATGTGTAATATTCTCAGATGTTACCTTCTTCATTCGAACACTGCGTCTCTCAGAAGCATTCCGGACGAATGGAGATTTCTTGGAAAGGGTGGAGCTGTCACTGTCGCTGCGGTTGATCTGGTGATTTGATGCATGTGGGCATTGGTCTCTAATAACAGTTTCAATATTTAAACGCATTTGCGTGTGTATCTATGTTCTCACCCTGCAGATATACTGGCTCTGAGGTCCAGGGGAAAATGTTTTGGACCGGATGATGGTGTTTCCTCGCATAAAAGGGTTTTGCTGATGAACATCATGCCGTCGTTCCTTGGGCCGAACTACAGAAGAAGAATGGGGGAGTCCGTCCATACTTGTCTCCTTGTTCACCTTAAGAGGCAAAGAGAGGATGTCAGCAAGTCTCATTGAAAGGTACAATAAAATCTCAAATAAGAACGTTTTTGCCGTGTGAATGAATCATGGCTGTCACCTTTTCCGCTATGACTGCTGTTGGTCCAGGTTTGACCGGCTCTTCCTCCTGTTCCCACTGGCACTCATCGGGGTAGAACTCCTCATCCCCTTCAACGTCACTACATTCTCCATCCACAAACACGTCACCCTCTAAAGCCTCTGTGGGCCTGTCAGATCACACATATGCCATCAGGCATTATCACTTTCCAATGCAAAAAAAATGAAAGTAATTTTTTTGTAAATTACTGTAGTTTTCTTATGATGCTGTCACTTTAGTGACATTTCTTAGACAAAGAAGGTCCATTATCCAACCATTATCAATATTCTGACCCATAAAGCAACGGTTATTCGCTTTTAAAACGAAGCAGTTTTATATTAGTCAACACGGTGGATTCAAATTTGAATGCGATGCGAAATCCATGAAAATATTGCAATATTTCTAAAAGGTGAACCGACAACCAAATTTAGCTGCAGTATGCACTTGGCCATAGCCTGTCCATTTCAAAATCTACTAACTATGCAGTAACAAATTTCAGACCACCAGTACTAAAAGACACAGTGCTCCGAAATAAATTGAACACTTTTACTTTTATCTAGTCTGCAGCCATTCAGAAGCGAGTGAGGGAGGGAGGGAGGAAATGCTTTCGAAAAATGCGGCCGTGCCACATTCCTGTCCTTGTTTTTAATTTCCATGACATGTGGTTGTGGTTGAATCATCGTTTGAAACAATCAGGCCTTGTATAGCGCAGTTTTGGTTGTAATCATGCGACTGCCCTTCAGCCAATCAAAAAGAGGCACGGAGAGCTAATTTACCAAGTGCACATGTGTATCGAAATTGTCCAGAAAAAGAGAAGAATGCCGCTAAGTGTTGCTCATGCACTGCCCTTGGATCAGTTGTTCACCCTGTTTATATTACTAATGTCATTTTGGCAGAGCAGATCAAACACCAGGGAAAGTGAGTCATCGTGTGCCGTCGTGCTGTCACGAATTCCCGTGAGACAGCATAAAGGAGGTCAGTCAATAGGAAAATAGGGGATGGAAAAGAAAGAGAAGGAATATGAGATTCAAACAGCTTGTTAACTGTTAGTGTTGATCCTGGGTGGGATACTGAATGTGATATGAAACCCAGACTCACATTGACACATTGTTAATTTGACAGCTGTGCTGAATAGGATTAAAGATTATTACACTGGTGCTTCGTCACAAGTTGTGGCAGGAAACATACCAGTCCTCCAGAGGAATGTTCTCCAGGTGTGCAGTGGCGGTCTCTGAGGTGCTGGGCGCTGAAATCTAAAATAAATAAAGCAATGAAGATTATTATTAAGTATAAACATCCTTGATTTAGGCTTTTTTGCAATACACCAGTTCAAGTTTGGCTTAAATCTGGTGGCAACATTATCCAAAACTTTATAAATGTAATACTTTTTTAGCAATTATCTAATTGTAAGTCATTTTGGTAAACAGGGTCTGCTACATGATTAAACGTAAATGCAATAAGGCACTTTTAATAAACAGGGTACAATTGTGTCCGATATCGTTTTAAAGGCATTAGATGCATATGGCTTTGTTGCAAAAAATGGATAGTTCAGATTAGCTATTATTTAACATAAAATTAACCTAGGCAGATATTTTGAAATGCATAAATTTCTCATAAAATGGTGATTTTGCCATGTCCCAACTTATAGGTCATGACCTTGTCCAACTGCATCAAACTATGATAATTTTCACTTTGTCAAAAATTTTAGCAAAATTTCAGCAAATTTTAAATTATCAATTGAATTAAAGTAATATATTATATATATATATATATAAAAAATAATATTTGTGTTCAAACGTACATTTAATGTTAATTCCTATTGTCAGGTCAAGTCACCTTTACTTATATAGCGCTTTTTACAATGCAAATTTTGTCAAAGCAGCTTTACAGTAATAATTGGCAAATAATTTTTGGCTGCACAGCAGCTCCCAAAGAAAATGGTGTCATTGTGCAGCTTCTTCTATATATTATTGATTCATTCCGTTGCAAATATCAGTAGTTATTAGTCTAGTTAATTTATGTATATCAGCACTGCAGAAAACAGTGACGTAATCGTCCGGCTCAGCTCAGTTCACATACAACGACACCAATGCAGGCATATCAAAAACACTGCTGAATATCAAGCAAGTGTCCCCAACTAAGCAAGCCAAATGCAACAGCGGTAAGGAACCAAAACTCCAACAAAATAGAGAAAAAAAAAAACCTTGGGAGAAACCAGGCTTAGTCGGGGGACCAGTTCTCCTCTGGCCAACAGTGAACACTTGCTTCCCGGTTGATTTTGTTATTCTAGGTATTAACAACTGGTCAGAATTCTGAGATCGTAATAGACGCGAAGGACTATAATGCATTAAGAGCTCACTCAGGTACTGGGGAGCTAAGCCATTTAGTGCTTTGTAAGTAATTAGCAAGATTTTAAAATCTATACAATGTTTAATAGGGAGCCAGTGGAGTTTTGACAGAACCGGGCTAATATGGTCATACTTCCTGGTTCTAGTAAGGACTCTAGGAGCTGCGTTTTGGACCAGCTGTAGTTTGTTTATCAAGAGAGCAGGGCAACCACCCAGTAAAGCGTTACAGTAATCTAGTCTCGAGGTCATAAAACACATGAACTAGCTGTTCCGCATTTGTCATTGAGAGCATATGTCGCAATTTAGATATATTTTTAAGATGGAATAATGCGGTTTTACATATGCTAGAAATGTGGCTTTCAAATGAAAGATTGGTATCAAAGAGCACACCCAGGCTCCTAACTGACGAAGACGACTTAACAGAGCAGCCATCAAGTGTTAGACAGTATTCTAGGTAATTACATGCAGTTATGTTTTTGGTCCAATAATTAGAATCTCTGTTTTTTCTGAATTTAGTAGTAGGAAATTACTAGTCATCCAATTTTTTATATCAGCTACGCATTCTGTTAATTTTGAGAATTGGTAGGTTTCGTCAGGGCGCGAGGAAATATAGAGCTGAGTATCATCAGCGTAACAGTGAAAACTAATGCCATGCTTTCTAATGATTAATGCCTCCCAAGGGTAGCATGTACAGAGTGAAAAGCAACGGTCCTAGAACTGAACCTCGCAGGACTCCATATTGAACTTGTGATCGAAATGACATCTCTTCGTTTTCAAACTGATAACGGTCATAAAGGTATGATTTGAACTAAGCCAATGCAATTCTACTAATGCCAAAATAATTTTCCAGTCTATTCAAAAGAATATTGTGGTCGATAGTGTCAAAAGCAGCACTGAGGTCTAGTAACACTAATAGAGAGATACAACCACGATCTGATGATAAGAGCAAATCATTTGTAACTCTAATGAGAGCAGTCTCAGTACTATGGTACGGTCTAAATCCTGACTGGAAATCCTCACAGATACCATTTCTTTCCAAGTAGGAACACAGTTGAGATGTATTTTTGACAGAAAAGGTAGATTGGAGATCGGCCTGTAATTGACTAATTGGTGTGTATTGCTATAAAGTAACAAAATCATCTAAAAAGCTTCAGGTCATTTTGTACCTTATTCGTAAGTGACAGCAAAATGCAGATACAATTCTTTAATCCATCTTAAAAGAACAGGCTGTTTGTTAATTCAAAACTGCTGATAAAAAGTGAAGCAACTAATTCTATGTCATTTGATCATCAACAGTATTAGAAAGCAGAAAGGACTCTTTGGGCAAGAATGAATACATTTTTTTCATCTGAATGATGCAACCGGATATAATATTCATGAAGACTCCATGTTCTTGAACAAGCTTAACAGTTTGGCAAGACAGTTTCCAAGAAATGTTAGTAAGGCATTTAGCTGTGGTGAGTTAAGCAGTATGTGTGTGTGTGTGTGTGTGTGTGTGTGTGTGTTACCAGCTCCTGCTGAGTGGAGACCTCTGTTTTCTGCTTTCTATCCATTTCTGGCATGTACGTGCAGTTGAGGAGGTTGTACCACTTGGAGCACCACTCCTCAGAATACTCCTCATCAGCCAAACTGATCTGAGCACCAGCCTTTCAAGACAAAAATAACGAGAAATGAATTACCTAGGCTTGAATTCACACTGCATTACATAGAAGAAAATATAATTATAAATATATATATATTTAGATACTTTATTGGCATTTAGCCATCAGGCTCAGATCAGATCACTCACTAGACAGTCCTCTCGGCCAGATTTGCTAGTGGTACAGACATCAATGCGTAGGGTCTTCTGTCTGAGAGCAGTGGAGGACATCTGCAGGCTGAACGCTTCTTTGAGCTCTAAGGGTTCCTGGGGCAAAGTGCCATGGGTGCGGAACAGACAGCGAACAGGCTCTGAGCACGGCAGCACCACCACACGAACATATCTGCAATTGATCCAAAAAATCCAACTGAAGTTATAATCTAATCAGAAATGGTATTTAAGTAAGTTAAGTGACATGTGAAGGCCAAGTATGATAACCAAAACTCAGAATTTGTCCTCAGCATTTAACCCATCCACTTTAGGAGTAGTGAGTAGTGAACAAACACACACTGGTTACCAGTCTGACTCTCTAACCATTAGGCCACGACAGCCCAATGGTTGTCAAAGATGCCCTTTGAAGTCAGAGATGGCCAAAATAAAACAAGAATGGGCCAATCATAGATCAGTGGTTCCCAACTGGTGGGAAGAATAAACTTTAGATTTAGGCAACACATAATTTAATAAAAATGTCAATTCAAGTCTAGACCTTTCAATCTGTCAGACTCCCGGAGACAATAGATGCGAGTTAATTATTATACAATACTTTATAAATGTAAACCTTTTTCTGTCAATTTGGAAAACAGGTTTTCCTGAAAGTAGAGGCACTTTTTATGACTAGGATACTATTTTGTGTCCTAAGCTAAACTTATTGTTTTAAAAGCATTAAATGTTTTTTGTTGCAAAAAATAGATAGTATATTTAAGGTAATAAAATTAAGGTAGACAGTGAAAGGTATATTAAGGTTTATGCTAGAAAGTAAAACACAGAGCTCCAGGCCTTATTTTGTAGCATATTCGTGGAAGAACTGGCCAGATCGGTGGTTTTCAAGTGGTGGGGTTTAACCCCAAAAATGGAGGCAGAAAAATCCACTTTGGGTTGAGGCATCAAATGATTCCATAAAATGTCAATTCAATGAGTCACATTCCGAAATGATTCTCAATGCATCTCAATTTTTCAGGCAAAAGTGCGGGGGTGCTATGGTGGCCTGCTGCTAAATATAAATAGAAGCTATGATAAAATGTCTGTTCTGACATCTACACAAGAATGAATAACTTTCAAGCGCTGACAGGTTTAATTATTTTGGTGGATTGATCCACAATCATTTGAGAAACAAATGTGAATCGATTCCATACTGCCATTTAACAACTATTGAAAGGGTTAATTCCATTTGTAAAGCCTAGCACACTTCCCTGGCAGAGATGCTTCATCAAAATTACATCCTGCTGATTAAAATTAATGTCTCCATCAACTTTAAATGAAGCTGGCTGAGAGAGTGTAATCCTTACATGTTCTGGTCGGCTGGCAGCGAGAGCACGTTATAGTTGGAGAGCTGCATAACGAACACTGTGAACTTCTTCTCTTTCGCTTCATACTTCAGGCCGAGCTTGATCTGAGCGCTGCTCGCCGAGCTGCCGTCCTCATAACCTAGCAGCTGCTCGACAGGAAGTCCAGGCCTGGGGGAATGAACAGCACCGTTTCACTTTCCACATCAGGGTCTGTGATAAAGCATCACTTATTATAAAACTCTAGAGGCCTACCTTTTCTCTGAGGGCTCGTATACCCCACTGTCGCCTGCAACCGATTCGTCGGACACTGCTGACGTTACTCCCGCCTTCTTCGATCCGGGCACCCTCGCTTGCGTAACAGCATCTTCATGCACAGAAAAGTGGAGAGTAGACATGTGACACGGCATCACTCTGGAAGGGTGTTAGGTTCCTGAGCTCGAGTGAGTTCACCTGCTAGGCTGTAAAACTACCCCAACGTACTAGGCATTCAGGTGGAATTCTGGGTTGCCAGTGACAAATGAAGTGTGTCCACGATGAAGCAAAAGGAAAAATCTTGCAGTTCTTAGACATGTACTCTTTGTGTGCATGTTGGTTTCGTGTGATTTTGGAAAAAAATGTATTTAAACGTGATAAGAATTAATCTAGCAATAGCAGTTTTGCAATTTTACCCCTAATAAGTCGATTAATCTAACCATTTTTTACAACTAATTTATAGATTATTTCTGATTTGACAAATAATCCTTTAGTTACTTACCAATAAATAATAACCAGAACCGTTTTATTCAAACGTCAATTAATCTACTGTTTTTTTTCCGATTCATAGAACGCTTAGTCAATTAAATTAGCATGTGTCAGTATTTGCTTACAGGTACGAGTCTTAGCTCAACCGTATTCTAACTCAGGTAACCAACGACAGTATCGAAAATTGTATGGCGATGTCCGTAACACCGAGAAGTTTTAGAAACGTGACACTGCGTCACTTTGGACAAAGTTTTAATGATAGTGCCTATTAAATAAATGAGTACAATTGGAACACAATTTCATCCTTCAGATATTTTAAATAACCAACGATGGCTTTAAATGCTTTGTAACTGATTGCAGAGAGTAAATTTGGGTCGTGTGCCTCATAGCTCACACCAAATGACGCTCTGTTTAATCTACCAATCTTCCAATGCATGCAACTATATATATATATCTTAGTATCTTGACTTTAGTCTTTACGTTTTTGGCATTGGTGGACAGTAACAAAGTATTTCTTACTTCATTACTAAACTTAGGTACATTTTTCAATTGATCTGTTTTTTCTACTTCACAACATTCCAAAGCATAATATCGTATTTTTTGCTTTCACAAAAAACATGTTAAACCTGTTAAATTGGTTTGCAGATCTGACACACTGAGCGAATTCATGAATTAGCGAATAAGGAATTGCATCTGGTCTCCAGTCAACAACTCACTGATTCGAATGATCCAGTCAGAGCCAGTCACCAGTTAACAATTCACTGAATTCACAAGACTCAAAATGAGCAAAAAACAGGAGCTCTTTGGAGCTTGACTGCGTGTGTGACTGATGGCACAAAAACTATGCTACTAATGTCGAATTTTAGGATTTATTATTGTAAATGAAAATCATATTTAGATCAGTTGCTTGTGAACTAGATCTGCAGTAAAAGGGCTAGCTGGTTACAGCCCACTGTATGAAATGCTTGTCCAAATTTGTCTATTCCCGTCTGATTGGGGTAGGCTTTAGAAAAAACTAAGCATAACGTTAAAATGTTAAAACATCTTGCTGATGACTTTTTTTATATTGCTTATATTTGTCAACATTTTGTTTTTCCTAATTTTGCACTCACAATAACAACAAAACATTGTGCTTTTGTAAGATAATGAAAGCAAACAGCGTGCGCTTCCTGCCGTCTCTCTCTCTCTGAACTTCAAAACCAAAAAGAAACGCCATGTAAACTTGCCTCACAGACATTAAAAATATATCTATAGAAAGCAAAACGTCTACTTTTAAATGAATCAATTCAAATGGAAAACAAATATTCTCAGGTTATGTAATCTGTATGAGACGTCCATATAGGTGCGTGCTAATTATTATCAATTGCAATTATCAATTAATTATTAAAATGCTAAAACCTTGCCATTTTCCCCCAACACATTCATAATCATTACTTCTGCCAGTGAGCTGTGGCAAGCTTCATTCGTGCACTTAAACTTAGGCTATGTAGGCATTGAAGGCTCTTTATTATGATTTATATGGTTTATGTGCGATTAGTCGACTAATTGCTTAAAATTTTAATCAAGGGCAGCCCAATCAATAAGTACTTTTCACTTTTTAATAATTAAGTACATTCAAAATCACCTCTTAATACCTTTTACTGGAGTAACATTTTATTAGTGTGTCTGATACTTTTACTCAAGTACTTGATTGGTGAACTTCGTCCACCACTGGTTTTGGAGAGTCGCACCGCTTGACATTTTACAACCTGAACGAACCTTGCCTTTTCATAAAAAAGTCAAATTATCTGATATTTTAAGACTTATTCACCTTGACACACGGTCTGCAGGGTGTTGACCGCATGACATGATTTTAATAAGCAATAAAACCGTTTGAGCCACGTACCTTTCGAAGACTCTACTGCGGCCATAATGTTGTCTTGTTTGTTATCATGGTAGGCCAGCTGTCCCTGCTGCTGATCCTCTTCTAGCCGGAGCTCCATCAGCCTGGTTTGCAGATCTAAATCCAACTGTGAGGCCGGACCAGAAAAGGCCTCTCCCGACAGGAAGGAGGCATCAGTAACGAGGGGCGAGCAAGGAGGAGAGAGGGAAGACAGCGAAGAACGCGGGGACAGGGAGCTCATTGAGTGAGGGGTCTCCGACAGCCGCAGCACTTGGGTTCTCTGGCCCATCCCCGGCCCACCACCTGCCTGCCTGGATGAGGATGAGACCTCATTCTCATGGATGGTGGTGATGGAGCTGGAGGGCCTGTAGCCGGAGGTGCTTCCCTCCTGCAAAATAGAGTCCAGTTTGTTCTGGAAGTCAGGGTCGCCCAGTTCAGGTTGTTCCAGGTAGATGTCGGTGAAGCTGAGAGAGGAAGTGGAGCCCAAGCTGGAGGTGGCCAGGGATCCTCGGCTGGAAGTCAGCGATCCACGGCTACTGCCCGAGGAACATGACAGCGTGCTGGCGGACAGACTGGAATTTTGACGTCGATGGAAAAAGACAGCGGGAGGGACAGAAAGAGAGCGGGAAAGTTAATCGGAAAGCAGCTCTGGTACATGCAGATCATCTCACTCTACCCTATTTCAAGTCCTGACATCAAATACATGCTTTAAAGCAAACATGCTAATTAAGGCATGGCAGGCTCACTAGTGAAACACACAAGGGACTGTGCCTTCATGCAACATGCCTTTGATGTGCCTCAACTAGATGCTGAAGATGAATTAGGCATTAGTCATAATGAAAAAGCAAGGGCAAAGCTATTGTTAAAGTTAACAAGAGCGTTCGGTTGCATAGTTTTAGAACTTCAAAAGTCTTATTCTTTGGATATTCCGAGTGTGTCTGAGCTATTGCAAAGTCATTACATCACAAAGAGTGATGCAAAGTTCTTATGATGTGCAGCCTCCTCTTCCTGCTGACATTCAAAACTGCCTAAGAAATGAGATACATTTTTGTCTTTTTATAATAACTTTTGCAACATCAACTAAATTAACATTAAACATTAAATGAACTAGGGACGCACAGTATGGGGTAGTCGTGGCCTAGTGGTGAGGGAGTTGGGCTTGTAACGTGAAGGTTGCCGGTTCGATTCCCACGCCGGCAGGAATTGAAGGTGGGGATTGTGAGTGAACAGCACTCTCTCCACCTTCGATACCACGACTAAAGTGTCCTCGAGCAAGACACCTGACCCCTAATTGCTCCCCGGGCGCTGTCGAAATAGCTGCCCACTGCTCCGTGTGTGTGTGTGTGTGTGTGTGTGTTCACTACTCACTGCTGTGTGTGTGTGTGCACTTGGGATGGGTTAAAATGCAGAGCACAAATTTCGAGTATACTTGACAATACGTCACGACTTTCACTTTCACTTTCAGTATATCAGTATCATATTCGGTATTGGTCAATTTCCTATATTTTTACATAGATTTTCTTTATTGGTTATCTAATGCGCACTTAAAAAGATATTTCAACCAAAACTAAAAATTCTGTGATCATCAACAGTGAATGTTTGATTTGTGAGAACAAACTTGTGGTTCTTGCGGAAGCTCAAACGTGCTTGTGTGGTTCTTAAACTTGTTTATCATATTTGTTGTGCTCCATGCATGTGCGAAGAGCAACGTTTACATGTGAATAAAGCCTAAGCGCCTTCGTATTTCTCGTCCAAAATTCCTGTTCGGAATTTTTGCACGTAAAAAAAAAACAAAAAACGACCCCACATTGTGTCAATCACATTCACACAATGCCTTCGAAACTTTCATCCGTCATAAGATCGGGTTGCGTTTTTTCGCATCCGTAGCAAGCTTTTCGACAGCTGTTCTGACAAATCAGAGCCACCGTAAGAAACGAACTACAAAATCCAGAATGCCATCTGACAATCCACTTCGTCTCACAGCACAAAGCACTGAATGACAAGCAAACAAAGAGACAGAATATAAAGATGCAATTTAAGGACTGGATACACCCAAATTTCTCCTCTTTTTAAGAAGAGAGCAAAAATCATCCTCACTGCTTGAAGACTCTTTTTTTTTTTATTGTTCTGCTAATTTTTTCATAACGGATTAACTAACACGCATCGGACTCAGTGTGCAAGGTTTTGGTGCGTGACGTATTTTTAGGATGACGAACACAAAAAAACGCATACGAAAATGTTTTATTGTATTTTTTACAATGTTTATGAAATTTGTACATTTTTCCAGACTTCCAATGGACGGACAAAATGTTTGTGAATAATAATAATAATAATATAAAATTTATAAATATTGTATTATAAAATATCTGGGGTTTTTTTAATAACTGATTTAACTTTTTTTAATGTTTAAATTAAAAATGGCAGACTATTAAATGTGCAGACTTTTTTAAGGTAGAAAAAGTAAGAAGAAAAGAAAGAAAAAATATATGCTGTCCATATTATGGGTGTTATTTGTAATGTCCATTGGAGCATACCTTTTCAGCTGGGTGTGCAGGGAAGATGCCAACCTCACTGTCTCCTCCAGCTCCTTCACTAGTTTGTTTCTCCTATAGTGCAGCCTCAACCTGAGCAAATCAACACAGGGAACTTGGTGAGTTAGTACTACTGTATATTTATTATGTATATATATATATATTATTTAATTAGAAAATACGAAGAAATGTAAGAAAAAGCTCAAATCAACTCCATTAACTGTCTTAATGTATATATAGTCTTTCTGTGGTTCTTTTAATGAAATGATGTTGGTTTGTTATTCAACAGCAGCGCGTGAAGAAGGCATCCATTGTGTTCAACCTTTTGTGCAGCTCAAGTTACAGGAAGAGTGCAGATGCCAAGCTAAACGAGGATACAGTATCTAGAGTAGAGAACAAGGCCCCTGTTCAAATAACTCAGAAAGAACGAGTGAGAATAAGACCAACAGAAAGAGAGAATGAAAGAGTGAGTCAAGCAAAAAAGCCTAATTGGTTCTCACCCAGGCAACCTGATCTGAAAATGTGGATGCCTCTTCTAAGACGCGGTTTACACCTGGTATTAAGATGCATTTTGGTCAATCGGATCACAAGTGGACAACGCTAAATACAGGTGTACAGTCGTGGCCAAAAGTTTTGAGAATTACATAAATATTGGAAATTGGAAAAGTTGCTGCTTAAGTTTTTATAATAGCAATTTGCATATACTCCAGAATGTTATGAAGAGTGATCAGATGAATTGCATAGTCCTTCTTTGCCATGAAAATGAACTTAATCCCAAAAAAACCTTTCCACTGCATTTCATTGCTGTCATTAAAGGACCTGCTGAGATCATTTCAGTAATCGTCTTGTTAACTCAGGTGAGAATGGCTGGAGATCATCATGTCAGGCTGATTGGGTTAGAATGGCAGACTTGACATGTTAAAAGGAGGGTGATGCTTGAAATCATTGTTCTTCCATTGTTAACCATGGTGACCTGCAAAGAAACGCGTGCAGCCATCATTGCGTTGCATAAAAATGGCTTCACAGGCAAGGATATTGTGGCTACTAAGATTGCACCTAAATCAACAATTTATAGGATCATCAGCAACTTCAAGGAAAGAGGTTAAATTCTTGTAAAGAAGGCTTCAGGGCGTCCAAGAAAGTCCAGCGAGTGCCAGGATCGTCTCCTAAAGAGGATTCAGGATCAGAGTGCCACCAGTGCAGAGCTTGCTCAGGAATGGCAGCAGGTGTGAGCGCATCTGCACGCACAGTGAGACCAAGACTTTTGGAAGATGGCCTGGTGTCAAGAAGGGCAGCAAAGAAGCCACTTTTCTCCAAAAAAACATCAGGGACAGATTGATCTTCTGCAGGAAGTATCGTGAATGGACTGCTGAGGACTGGGGCAAAGTCATATTCTCCGATGAAGCCCCTTTCCGATTGTTTGGGGCATCTGGAAAAAGGCTTGTCAGGAGAAGAAAAGGTGAGGCTACCATCAGTCCTGTGTCATGCCAACAGTAAAGCATCCTGAGACCATTCATGTGTGGGGTTGCTTCTCATCCAAGGGAGTGGGCTCACTCACAATTCTGCCCAAAAACACAGCCATGAATAAAGAACGTTACCAAAACACTTCCAACAATCCAACAACAGTTTGGTGAAGAACAATGCATTTTCCAGCACGATGGAGCACCGTGCCATAAGGCAAAAGTGATAACTAAGTGGCTCTGGGACCAGAACGTTGAAATTTTGGGTCCATGTCCTGGAAACTCCCCAGATCTTCATCCCATTGAGAACCAATCCTCAAGAGGCGGGTGGACAAACAAAAACCCACTAATTCTGACAAACTCCAAGAAGTGATTATGAAAGAACAGGTTGCTATCAGTCAGGATTTGGTCCAGAAGTTGATTGAGATCATGCCCAGTCGAAATGCAGAGGTCCTGAAAAAGAACGGCCAACACTGCAAATACTGACTCTCTGCATAAATGTCATGTAATTGTCGATAAAAGCCTTTGAAACGTATGAAGTGCTTGTAATTATATTTCAGTACATCACAGAAACAACTGAAACAAAGATCTAAAAGCAGTTTAGCAGCAAACTTTGTGAAAACTAATATTTATGGAATTCTCAAAACTTTTGGCCACAACTGTAAACGGGGTGTCAAACATTTTGAGCTTGTCCACTTTCAACCACTTCTTGAGGTAGTCGAAAACGCATTCGACCAGAATGCTTTCGCAGTGTAAACACTCATGTGGTCAAGTGCATTCGAACAGCCACAAATGATGCCTACATTATGGGAAGCGGGCTAGCCAGATGGGATTTCAACTCGGTTGAAGACAAAAAACGTACTAAGCACAATGTTCTCTCACCAGACTTCTAACACGCACTCATTGCGTTCGGAGTGGTCTTGTGGCTCTCTGAATGTTTTTCTGTCATCTCTTTTTGTTCAGACGTATATTGCGTGAGCTTAGTTGGTCCATTAGATCGAACGCTCTGAAAAATCTGTCATTTACCTGTGCAGAGACCCTCCTTTCAAAGAAATCAGGACAGAAGTGGTTGAAAGTGGACTAAAGAGACGGATTAAAACACCAGGTGTAAACAGGAATGTGTCTGCCTCATCTCCTTGACCAAAATGCACCTTGTGCAAGTGCAAGACTCGCTACAAACCACAAGAGATAAGACTGTTATGAACCATTTGCATACATGACGTTTTAGGCCTAAATTTACAAAACCAAACTGCGGCATTATAATGGACATGCAGCAAATTAAATGGACAAAGTGGCTGCTGTGCTGCTTATTTTGCATAATATCTTTGCGAGCGTGGCCTCTGCACATGAAGCCTTAAGTCAACATTTTTAAGTCTAAAAGAGGCTTTCAGAGTTGATTTTGGTTAATAATTATTGAGTAAATTTTCCTTGGCGGACAAATTGAGAACACAGCTGTAGTGTCCCAGATGGGAGCCCAATTGTGTTCCCACAAGAATGACGCCTTTACCGTTCATTCTAGAATGAATTTTTGAGGTGAACTGATCTTACATGTTGTCTGGAAAAGGGAAGACGTGCATTCCTACTGTATATTAACTGGATTGTGTAGCCTAATGCTTTAAAGAACTAAAGATCAGAGCCAAAAGACTTTAGTTTTGAATTCTGCAAATGGTGACCATCCTTCCCACACTTATTGACCAACAATTTCCATGATTTTTCAAGGAATTTTCCATGACGTTTACAATCATTTGCAATAGCTGGATAAGGACTGGGGCATAAATGGAGATAGATAGGATAGGACTTCCAGTAAGAACTTTGAAGGCATGAACTTAACCTGTTCCCATTCTATGGTGCTGTTGTGTAACCAAAGAAATATACCACTGGAACCAAATACATGAAACTCTGGCTGGCCCAGTTAACCATCTCACCTCTCGGTCAGTGCTTTGCTCTGGTTGTCCCGTGCAGCTTGCAGGTCCTTCTCGAGTCGTTTCTTTTCAGATTCAATCTTCTCTGCTTCGTTGGGTGCACGCTTGCATGGCTTTACATACTGCAGTTCCTTTAGCAGCTCTTCCTTCTCGTTGATGAGGATTAAGCGATCTCTCTCCGGGTCCAGAAGGCCCGGCCATGCCTCACTGTCCAGTTTAGCAATCTGGACCTCGATATTTGCAATCCTGATTAAGCAGCAAAGTAAATAAGGCAACGTAAATAAAGTTAAGTATGCAACTATTGTCAGAGATTAATATAGCGACAGGTTGATTTCAAAATCCATTTACAGCCTGATTATTAGTACACAATATTTTGTTTTCAAGTTTTATGAAAATACTTTCAGTGTGCATTTCATTTGCTATACAGTCGAGCCAAAAGTACACTAAAATAAAAAATCTACACAAACACAGTGCAGTCAATGGATTCAGAAAATAACTAATTGATCACACATTTTTCTGTAATCAGTCACCTTTAATTGCATTCTCCAAATTCACTTCACAGTCTTCACAGCATTAATTATATATTAAACATAGATTAATCCTTATTAAAGTTATTCAGTCTAGAGCAGTGAGTAATTTTCTCTTTTTTTTCTTTGATTAACGTTAATGACAGACATCAAAGCAGCAGTTTTATTAGGCTGCTGTCACTTTAAGATCTGGTGCTTCCACACATAACACGGATCTGATACACATTGAATGTCCTCACAAGAGTTCATTCAACCCATTTAAGACGGTGCTTACGAGCATACTTGACAAAGCGTGCATTTTGGTATACTTTTTTGTACGAAAGAGAACCCAATTGTGATGGGCGTGCGGTGTCTGAAGCAGCTTTCTGTGGGCATGAGTCATGTGTGATTTACAGACAGCATGCCAGTACAGATGTAAGTTATATTTTTGCGTCTTATTGCACTTGAATGGTTTAATAGCACCTGAATGAATGATAGTGTGATCATATAATGTAAGACTAGCTAAAGGATGATGGGAAAAAAGGATGCTCCATTAATGCCGTTAAATATTTTTAATGCGACAGCACTAATGCATGTATATATACACACACGCACACATACACAAAAGTATTTTGTACATATTACATCGACCATGAGGCCTCCTGCTATCCAAATATTGGCATTACTGATTAAAAATCTTTGACCTTGACCACTGGCTATAAACTAATAATTTATGAGAAAATTCAGAAGAAAAACAGATACCTTCTTTTCGCCTCCTCATATTTCAGACTCAGTCGTACCTTCTCAGCCAGTTTATTTGAGCTTGATACAAACTAATTCGAAAAGAAAAAATAATTGAGCTCACTGATATTATAAAAGAAAATCTATTCTACAAATGACTTTCACATGAAACCATTTTAGTGGTTTCACTCTTTTAGTTTGAAACCACTACAAGACACCACATCATTTATCATTTACCAGCATATAAAACCCAGTGCAGAAGGCCGTCTCTCACCTCAGCAGGTATGTCTGTTTGAGACTCGGCGTCTGAGTAGAGACGGGGCAGAGAGAGGTTTGAGTTGGCCAGGGACGGATTGCTGGCCCACAAGTCAGACTGCGAGCCATAATCTAACTGGAAATCATCCTTCAGCACAGCCAGTTTCTAAAAGAAAAAGACAATAGCACCTGTAAGTGAGGTCTGAAAATCTCTGACCTCTATATACCATTCTCTCACAGATATTGATTGCAGACAGAACATTCAGAACATTTCTGAGATGAAAAATGAAGACAGGCGCCTGAGCATAATTCCGTCACCTGACACCTTCTGTGATAGAGAGAACTGAAGTTACCTGTGTGATTATTAAATGATGAGAAAAGAGAGGCAGTGAGACTACAGGGAGGAGAGTTTATTTGCAAGAAAGAAACAAAGTGTGCATGTTACGGGCAAACACATGCATGACGGAAGAGGTCTGCCAGCTGCGGTGGAGGGCATGCATTATTTAGCACGGCCTGCCTCTCCATATGCTCGTCGAACAGTGCGAGGAAAAGCTGGAAATAAATAAATAAATAAATAAATAAAAGATGACAAAAGAAAGGCAAAACAAGAGGGAATAGATGCCCAAGGAAAATGGGGTCACCCTAGGCTCACTGAGAGCAGAAAAGCTGCTCTGACAGCTTCATATGCTCCTGTGGCATCTGGGAAAAAAATCTTCATTGTTACCAATAATTCTATTTGAAATAAATGCTGTTCTTTTGCAAACACTGTATCGCACTTTCCACAAAAATATTACTGTTTTCAGTATTGATCAAATGTATATTGTGCAGCAAATCAGCATATTAGAACGCCCATGCGATTTCTAAAAGATCATGTGACAGGAGTAATCATCACAGGAATAAAATATACTAAAATTGAAAACAGTTCTTTTAAAAGATGTAATATACATCTCTGGTGCCTCCAGAATGTGTCTGAAGTTTCAGCTTGAAATACACCACAGATAATTTATTATAGCGTGTTAAATTTGGCCCTATTTGGGTGTGAGCAAAAACACTGCGTTTTTGTTTTATAATGCCACATACCCAGGAAGAAGCTCGTTGTAGTCCCTACCAGCCATTTGTTGTAGTCCTTAAACAAAGAATTATTTAAAAGAAAATATCTCCCTTTGCATTGAACTTTGAGAGTCATAACTGTGCAGACATTGTTTATGCTCAAACAGCAACATTACACACTAATTAAGTTTAAAAAGAGAAATCATAATCAACCTCCCCTTTAAATGATAATAATAGTTCTCTATATACTGTTTTTACTGTATTCTTGATCAAATAAATGCAGGCTTTGTTAGAAAAAGAGACTTATTTATTCATATAATTTTTTTGTTTTTGAAATAAGTCCCTTTTGCTCAAAAAATGGCCACCAGTTACGCACTATTCGGTTACACAGCAGTTACGCATTTCACTAGATTTGTAATGCTTTGCAAACTTGCTTTTCGCCAAAATAAAAGCACGACTGCAGTTTCCATCAAAATAAAAGCTCACGTGTTTATCTCTTTTAAGTATAGAAATAAGAACAAACTAGTAATGAAAGTTTCATTTATTTTTCAGTGCATTGTTTTACAATATTCGGCTATTACTGTCATAGGAATATTATTATCATTATTATGTAGTGTAATGTACACTGAGACACTTTAATAACTAAAAAGAGATTTGAGTCCCCTTTAACACTCTTTTCTTTGTTCAATTTGCACATTGAATATGGGTTGGAGCATTACATTTTAAAATTTTAAAGTGCTCCAGATTGATGAATTTAACTTTAAAATGTACAAAATTGTCTACAGTTACACAAAATCCTGTGGGAATCACTGAAAACACTTCATTTAAATTGTTATAATATTTCACAATATTGCTTTTTTTTTTTTTTTTTTACAGTATTTTTGATCAAATAAATGCAGCCATGGTGAAACTTCTTATCAGCCCCAAACTTATGTGTGCATGTTCGAAATTAAAAAGATGAAATGTTTAGAAGAAATTTCTGTCAATAAAATAAGAAGTCTCTAAAACGTTTTTAAACGGGGAGGTTTCAAATTCTGACGGGGCCTCAAACATCTTGCCAGTGGGAAGCTTTACTGGCTTCTTTAAATTTGCTTTGCTACAATCAACAAGTCCAAATGTATAAAAGGCACATGAGCAAACTAAACGAAATTTAAGCCTCCAGTTAAACCTGATTCATACATTACGGTAAGCTGGTGCAAACCAAATACATAACCAAATATTTTCTTTAGGCCTACATTCAAGAGCAGAAGGTTAAAAAAGCATTATGCAAACAAGGAAACTTCACACTCTGCAAGGCTAGCGCAAACACTCGGCGTGAAAACAAACAGGTCCTAACATTCACCCATATCGCATTACATGAATTATCATTATAGCCAAATAATCCACTCGCTCATTTTGTTTCTCTGAATCTCATAACATTACATGTATATTGGGTTGAGTTGTCTTCTATCCTCTTTTACTGTATTTTTTTGGAGTCGTATAGACACGCTGACCATGTATAATTTATTTAAATAACATTTTTCTAATTATTTGATAACCATGTACACTGTGTGTGTATTGTTGTCATCAGTCCCTCCAGAAAAACGCGGGATTTTTTTGTGATTGTTGCGGGCAAAAATCCTTGATTATGCGGCACGTTTTCTTAAAAAATGCGATGGAATATGCGGGATATTTTTGCAATTTTATGCGATGAAATTGCGGGAACTTGCAAAAACTGCGGTTTTTGATGCAAAAGAGGAAAAAACTGTGATTTCCCAACACCCTGTTCTCACTAGATACTACCTTCATGTAAAGAGGCAGAATTACTAAATCACAGAATATTGAAGTTCTCATTCTGTTTTATTTCAGACCTTCATCAACACATGGCTCAAAATTACAAAACATTGAGTCAAATAAGTTCTGCAGCTGTATTATACTATATAATAATTTGCCCCCACTATCATGTAAAAGAGCGGGAAACTGCTTCGCACGGTCTTTTGAGCTTATTCTTGTTGGCAAATGAGAATTATTGGCGCGCTTCATCACGGTTTACAGATGACGTTCACGTCGCGTCATTACGTCACTTCATAAGGTTCCCATGGCAATAGGGGGAAAATAACGGCGCTTTACTTGTGTGAAGTAAACGCAACATTTTTCAACGTTCTGCTAAGATCTGCTATTTTTCATATCAAAAACACTTGAACGAGTTGTTTTCAACCAGGTATCATCCTTCCTCACACAGAACAACCATCTGGACGTCAACCAATCTGGTTTCAAGAGCGGGCATTCCACAGAGACTGCGCTACTGTCCGTCACGGAATCCCTGCGAATTGCAAAGGCTGGTTCCAAATCATCTGTTCTCATTCTGCTGGATCTATCTGCTGCCTTCAACACCGTAAACCATCAAATTCTTCTGTCCACCCTCTCGTCACTGGGTATCTCAGGTTCTGCACTTCAGTGGTTTGAGTCCTATCTCACAGGTAGGTCTTTCAGAGTTGCCTGGGGAGGGGAGGTATCCAAACCTCATCAACTGATCACTGGGGTCCCTCAGGGTTCAGTTCTTGGTCCCCTCCTATTCTCCATTTATACTACATCACTGGGTCCCATCATACAGGCACATGGTTTCTCCTACCACTGCTATGCTGATGACACACAACTCTACCTGTCCTTCCAACCAGATGATTCCACAGTAGCTGCACGGATCTCAAGCTGTCTGGCGGACATCTCGACGTGGATGGAGGAACACCACCTGCAGCTCAACCTGGCAAAGACTGAGCTTTTAGTCTTCCCTGCCACTCCTACCCTACAACACGACATCAACATACAGCTTGGTACAACCACCATCACCCCATCTAAGTCGGCCAGAAATCTTGGAGTTATCTTTGATGACCAACTGACCTTCAGAGACCACATCTCAAAGACGGCGCGGTCATGCAGATTTGCACTTCGCAACATCAGGAAAATCCGTCCCTTCCTGACTGAGCACGCAACACAACTGCTTGTCCAGGCCCTGGTCATTTCAAGGCTTGATTACTGCAATGCTCTTCTGGCTGGACTGCCGTCAAGTGCAATCAAACCTCTTCAAATGATCCAGAATGCTGCTGCACGTCTTGTCTTCAACGAGCCTAAGAGAGCCCACGTCACGCCCCTCTTCATCTCTCTGCACTGGCTACCCCTCGCTGCTCGCATCAAGTTCAAAGCGCCGATGCTTGCTTACAGATCCACCACAGGCTCTGCACCTTCCTACCTCCACACACTGCTACAACGCTACGTCCCCACCAGAAGCCTGCGATCACTAAAGGAGCGTAGGCTTGTGGTACCGTCACAGAGAGGCACAAAATCCCTCTCTAGAACATTCTCCTTCACTGCTCCCTGCTGGTGGAATGATCTCCCTACTTTCATCAGGAGCGCAGAATCCCTGGCAATATTCAAGAGACAGCTGAAAACTCATCTCTTCCGTGAACACTTGATCCCCTCATAAAAAAAAAAACCCTTTCCTTCCCTTTTCCCTTCCTACTCTAGCTTATGGTACTGAGCAATGTATGAAACTTGTATTGTGAGCACTTCCTGTGTTATTTGCCAATTCATGAAGAATCGCTTGTTTGTTTTCCTCACTTGTAAGTCGCTTTGGATAAAAGCGTCTGCTAAATGACTAAATGTAAATATGTGAGACTTTTTTGCAACGAAAATACAGCGATTATGAAATCATGCTAGCCCCGCATATTTTTCTTGCTGAAATCGGCAATTTATGCGGCGAAAGTGCGGCGTATTTGAAAAAATGCGACCCCCGCATAAATATGCGGACTTTGGCTGATTATGCATGAAATCAAGCGATCGCATGATCGCGTTTTTCTGGAGGGACTGTGTAATGATCTGAAATACATTTTTGTAAAACTCGATTTGAAGACTTTTTTTATGCATTTATTTTTATTACTTTATGAAGTGGATCATTGTGATGGCATGTAAAAATAATAAAAAATAGTTAAAGATAGTAAGGTAGTACATATGTACACGACATTCAAAAGTTTGGGGTCGGTATCATTTTTAAAACGTTTTTGAAAGAAGTATCTTGTACTCACCAAGGCTGCAATTATTTGATGAAAAAGACAGTAAAAACAGTATTATTATGAAATTGAATCATAATTTAAAATAAAAATTATTAATATTTGAAAATATTTGAAAATGTCATCCTCTAACGGCAAAGCTAAATCTTCAGCAGCCATTACTCCAGTCTTTTTAGTCACTGTCACATGATCCGTGATAAAAACAACAACTTTTGATCAATCTAATTTCATTTAATTTAATGACTCTAATATTTCAAAAAAGTGTTACACATATTTCTGTTTATCATTGAACTATAATTTTTCGTTTTCTTAAATTTCTTAATAATATGAGATAGTTTAAATTTTATTTGAAAATTTTGACACAAAATACACATCACCAGCAACGTCAGATATGGATGGGCGCCATCCATATCTGTGGGGTGTGACGAGATCTCGTACCACGAGATCTCGCGAGACTAAAACGTGACGAGATTTCTCGTCGAGGTGAAGAGTTGTCTCGTCGTGCTATCAGTGTGAGGGTGAAATTAATATTGAAGATGCCCCCGCCACTTTCAAATCGTTTGTGTGGAAACATTTTGGTTTTTGGCGCAAGAATAACACACAAGACACAAACAATGTGTGAACATTGTAAGAAAACTATGCCGTACACCTCGGCCAAGGTTGTGCAGACTCTTAGGGGCCGTTCACATATCGCGCGCATTTTCATTCACGCAAAATGGAAGCGACTCGTTTTTCCAACTGTTTCGCGGCGAGATGAAAACATCTCAACTTTTCAGAATGCTGCAAGCGCACCGCAGGTCATGTGACAAGAACCAACCGATCATCTTCGACCTTTCCCTAACAAAACATGGAAATCTCAGCCGAACAGCTTATCATAGCTGTACAGGGGGGTTGTTATATCTCATCTCCATAAATATATCTAGTAGTAAAGCTAAAGTAGTTACACGCTTTTTTAGGCGCGATATGTGAACGGCCCCTAAAGAGGCAGAAAGCATCGCTGTCACTGCTGACGGCTGGACTTCTCGGTGTACGCAGAGCTTTATCACAGTTACAGCCACACAATCAATAGTGACTGGGAAATGGTCAACTTTGTACTGCAGTTAAAGTGACACTTAAAGTGTAATTTGAATTATTATTTTATTTATACTGTTTATTTTATGTTCAATCTATAGAAAGAAGTTCAGTGAGATTTCTCATGTGAAATTATACAGGGCAGAAAACAATTGGTTGATTTTTGTAGCAACATTTATCAGTGTTTACATGTTGTTTTACTGCAAATAATTCATTAAAATAGAAGTAAAATGACATGCATTACAAGTTGATTTCCAAATGCACCAACATTTTTGCATTTTATGATTTTCAGTTGAATAAAAGACTATTTTCCCTTCATCCGTTTCATTATTGAGGATTTCTTAAAAATACTATAAAAATCTCGTCTCGTGAATCCAATCTCGTGGGATAGGGGTCTCGTCACACCCCTAGTAATAACTTCATGAAAAAGTGGCATGGTTCACAAAGTGTCCTGCTTCTATATGCTAATACACCACTATATTTTGTCAAAAATATTCACATACTTTTTTGTTGGAGTAGGAGGAAAAATAATGGCGGTAAAACTATGTGTTTGTAATAGTCGCCTTCTGTGAAAAGCCCCACCACACTCGGCCACTCCTATCTGCTCAAACACATTAGCTTTTTATGACAATCAGATTGGCTGTAATTATGCAGCAAGTACAGCGTTTCACTGCAGTATTTATTTGGATATATTGGTTTGCCTACTTCTCTAGTGTGTACTTAGCCATTATGGATTATCGCTGGCTTGACTATTTGTATATGTACACCTGGAACTGAGACAAAAAGTTCTCTGCAATGTGCTAATGATGAAAGTATGCAGGAATGTGTTCCTAGAGCCTCTTTAAGGTGTAACGTTTTGTCCTTTCGTGACCTAGGCGATGTTTAAACGCTTCTTTCAGGGTGTCATAGCTCAGGGAATGTACCGAGAACTGAATTAAGGTTCAAAGAGATCAATGTTCATTTTTACCCGCATGAGCTCCTGTTTCTCCTTCTCCCCAGAGCTGATGGCATCTTTAATGATCTTCACCTCCTTCAGGATGGCCTGGGCTTCATGCAGTTTGTAGCCATGCGAGGCACTGGACACTTTGTGATCAATTCTGGTGAAAGACCAAGAAAAAATTCATTGTTATCAATAATTGTGAATCATCCAAATGATTTTTTTAATGACTAAGTTGAATCATCACACTCGGAACGTGCTTAACTTTGAAGAAATCAAATGTAACTGTGGCAATTTCTCTGCAAAAAAAAAATACAAAATTGTAATTGCGATTTAAAACGCTATTTTTCAAAGGTTTGCTGTGCTTGTTTGAAGGGTTGCACATTTTTGACAAAATTTGTTTGTATTGAGTACTTAAGAAAATATAATAATAATGATAACAACATGTATGGCTGTCTTAAATGTTAAACCATCAAGCCTTTACACAGTGGGCTTATAAAGCTTATAAAGAGCCGGTTATGTTCTCATTTCAAGTTTGGGAAGATGGTTGGTATATGTTGTGTTCCCAAATGTATGTTATGAGTCACAGCAGATGCAGAGATGATTTGTGTGGAGCAGCATTTACTTGCGAACAGAGTTGCTCTTAAACACTGAAAATACCAGATCATGAGCTGATCGTGCTTCGCTCTGAAACAGGCACCACATACATTTATTTAATTAAATGAACTAAACCACTTGAATGAACTAATTCACTTAAGCAAATCAGACTACCAACATAATTCCAGGTAAAATTAGCTGATAATCAGCTAAAATACACTTTCTAAAAAATGCCTTCCCATATCTGAAGCCAACTGACACCCAGAACAGGTAGTTATGGCCACTTCCACTACCAAACCACCACAGCAGTAATGTGAACCATGAAGAACCGCAAACGAAAACTCACTATGTACCCGCAGCGAGGCACTAGTTTGCGTACACCGCACTAATGCCGAAATACATATATACGCCTCGGTTGAATGTTTTGCTTGCGATTTCCTGGAATGTCAAGCTCCAGTAAAGCCAAGAATACAGGGGGGAGGAGGGGGGGGGGGGGTTCTGTTTAGCAGAAGAGAGCATGTAAAGCAAGTCATCGGAAAGTCATCTGCAGACCTGAGTAACAGGTTAGTCCACATTCCTCTGGGCAAAAGAGCCAGAGGGAAGCAGTCAACAGGAATCAGCCCAGCATCTCAACGCCCTTTCTCATACAAAAACAGCCCAATCCAAAGCTTTATGTCAATGGCTTCCTAAAACAGCCCTGTGGGAAAAATATCTTAAAGTCTTTATTTTGTTTTTGGGATTTACTAGAATAGGTTTTCATGCTTGAATGTTCAAAAAACACATTATTTTTCACATATTTTAGCCCCATATTTTAGTTTAGTTCCAGTGTCTATGAAGCCCCTCCTTCTGAAAAGCACAATGTGCTCTGATTGGTTGGCTGGACCAGCTTTAAACATTTGACCGATGTCAACACACTAGTCGCAACTCAACATTGTCTCACCCCGCCACCCCCCGCTTTTTTTTTTGCTTTTGGAATTATTTAAATGAGTCTATTATTGATGATTAACACTGGAGTAAAGGATTCTTGATTTTTAGAATTCATTTTAGAGGTACAACTTCTTGAAACGAGGGTGTTGTCATGGGGGCTGTGCTTTAGTATGCTCAAGATGCATTCAAATTTACCGCTATTCGTTTCCGGGGGTAAAATCCAACACTTCAATAAGAATCCACGCAATCTAGAATTTTGTGTGAGGTCAAAAGGGTAAACAACATAGACTTCGCAATGGGTTCCAGTTGGTCACAGATCAACGGGTTGACTGCTTGCTTTGAAACTGACTTCTGTGTGAGCTGTGCAGTGTATACTTCGCTACACTATTAGTCTCAGCCTCAGAAGTCATCTGGCACACTTAACTTAAAACACTGCAGGATTTTCGAAGTCGGCATCTGGTTGAATTCTACAGGATATCTGGGAGACGTGTGTGGCTCATTCTTTAATTTCGTGCTTGCAACTGTGACAATGGTCTTTTGGAGACTCTTCTTCAAATTGTTTGAGAGTTATTCAAGAACGGTTTGAAAAAAACTTTTTGTAGGCATTGCCTGGAGATGGTCTCAACTGGTTTTTTTAGTAAATCAAAAGCACACAAGATCAGTGCAATGTTAATTAATGACTATGTACTGGTTCTTTTTTAGTGAATCAAAACAGCAAGTTGTCCAATTCCCATTCTGGTTTTAATCAGCGTAAAACAATATTTACTGATATTATTCACTGACCCCAATAGATTAACCACAATTCATTCTGTGATTCCAGAAGTCCTAGATGTTCTTCAATTAAAAACAACAGTTCTTGAGGGGGGAATGATTTCTTGATTTAGTTTTTTTTTAGCAGTTTTTTTCCACAATGACTGAGGTGCATGATGTTTTGAAGAACAGTAAGATTGCAAAAATTTTACAACAACAGACAAGACAAAAGTGAGCTCACACCATCACAATAAAGTGCCAATGCACTCATAAAATGGCAAGAGATAAGATGATACATTTTGTCTTGCACAAAGACGAGGTGTTTTCAGACTGGAATGCTTTTAAACAAGAAAGCGATCAGTTGTTGGAACGAGATTGTACAATGAGGTCAGGTTACACTTACTCTTTCAACGTCTCAAAGCCTTGCTCCTTATAAAGTAGCTCTTGCCTCATAAAGGCCAAATCTCTCTTCAGCTTATTTACCTGAACAAAAGACAGCAACAGGGAGAAAGTGAGAAGGTGAATGAATGAGACACTTTTGTAATTACAAGACATCTTACATTTGGCTTTAAATGTAATCTCGCTGCCTGGCATCACATCAGAAATCCATGATGTACGGAGTTCTGCAAATATTACACCTAATTCATGTCTTGCATAAACAAGATAACATTCACTGCAAAAAAAAAAAAAAAAACAAGTCAAAGGCTCCATGTTAGGTGAAAGAGCTTCTTACCCGGCTTTTTGCTGTAACAATCTCCGCTTTGAGTATTTCAGGGTCATATTTACTGCTTGATGAGGATCTGGAATTTACTGTAGGAAAGATAAGAGTTCAAAGGCTTTATCTTATCTGGAAAACCATTTGACACGGCTCTGGAATTCCATAGAGACTTATAATATTGCTACAGACTGTGTAATAAATGTGCATCCATTATCATAATGTTTTATTTAAAATAAAGAATTTGCTTGCAAAAGATATTTGAAAAGTAAGGTCATTGCAGGTTGGGCAGCACAAATATTTTAAAGTGAATTCAAGATTGTAACCTCATCAACCAAGCATGCAGCATTCACAGTCTTATCTCCACAGATGATGTACGGCTTTAAAATAATGGCAATGTTCCCTAAAACCACCTGTTCTCTGACTATAACTCAATACTTCATTTAGATTAAAAAATATACAGGTGCTGGCCATATAATTAGAATATCATCAAAACGTTGATTTATTTCACTAATTCCATTCAAAAAGTGCAACTTGTATATTATATACATTCAGTACATACAGACTGATAGATTTCAAATGTTTATTTCTTTTCATTTTGATGATTATAACTGACAACTAAGGAAAATCCCAAATTCAGTGTCTCAGAAATTTAGAATATTGTGAAAAGGTTCAATATTGAAGACACCTGGTGCCACACTCGAATCAGCTAATTAACTCAAAACACCTGCAAAGGCCTTTAAATGGACTCTCAGTCTAGTTCTGTAGGCTACACATTCATGGGGAAGACTGCTGACTTGACAGTTGTCCAAAAGATGACCATTGACACCTTGCACAAGGAGGGCAAGAAACAAAAGGTCATTGCAAAAGAGGCTGGCTGTTCACAGAGCTCTGTGTCTAAGCACATTAATAGAGAGGCGAAGGAAGGAAAAGATGTGTTAGAAAAAAAGTGTACAAGCAATAGGGATAACCACACCCTGGAGAGGATTGTGAAACAAACCCCATTCAAAAATGTGGGAGAGTTGACTGCAACTGGAGTCAGTGCTTCAAGAACCACTACGCACAGACATACGCAAGACATGGGTTTCAGCTGTCACATTCTTGTGTCAAGCCACTCTTGAACAACAGACACCGTCAAAAGCGTGTTGCCTGGGCTAAAGACAAAAAGGACTGGACTGGTGCTGAGTGGTCCAAAGTTATGTTCTCTGATGAAAGTAAATTTTGCATTTCCTTTGGAAATCAGGGTCCCAGAGTCTGGAGGAAGCGAGGAGAGGCACACAATCCATGTTGCTTGAGGTCCAGTGTAAAGTTTCCACAGTCAGTGATCCACTGTGTTTTCTGAGGTTCAAGGTCAACACAGCCGTATACCAGGAAGTTTTAAAGCACGTCATGCTTCCTGCTGCTGACCAACTTTATGGAGATGCAGATTTCATTTTCCAACAGGACTTGACACCTGCACACAGTGCCAAAGCAACCAGTACCTGGTTTAAGGACCATGGTATACCTGTTCTTATTTGGCCAGCAAACTCGCCTGACCTTAACCCCATAGAAAATCTATGGGGTATTGTGAAGAGGAAGATGCGATATGCCAGACCCAACAATGCAGAAGAGCTGAAGGCCACTATCAGAGCAACCTGGGCTCTCATAACACCTGAGCAGTGCCACAGACTGATCGACTCCACGCCGCATTGCTGCAGTAATTCAGGCAAAAAGAGCCGCAACTTTCTTTGTATTGTTCTTAAGTAATATTCTAAATTTCTGAGATACCGAATTTGGGATTTTCCTTAGTTGTCAGTTAGAATCATCAAAATGAAAAGAAATAAACATTTGAAATATATAAGTCTGTGAGGAATGAATGAATATAATAAACAAGTTTCACTTTTTGAATAGAATTATTGAAATAAATCAACTTTTTGATGATATTCTAATTATATGACCAGCACCTGTACAAGTTAAAATAAAGAAAATCATTAATAAATGACTTTTCTCAATGTGAAATTGCGTCATTAATGTATTTGACCTCACGCAGTTAGATAATCTAAGAAGTCAGGACTTTATCACACTGAGCATCTCCAATGGCACCTGTAAGACTGGTAAGCGGATATTTCTATGAAATACATGACTGAACGGAACGTCAAAACATCTCAACACTGTACGGCCAGATCGCACTGATCGCACATTGTATGCATGCACACAGACACATTTCAGTACATTCACGTTGTTTCCACACACATTCAGGATAATGTGTTGCTGTGTTTAGTAATTCCGAATGTATCCGTGTACTCCAGTCATATACAGTCAGGTCAAAGCACTTAGTTTAGGTTTTTTTTGTTTTGTTTTGTCTTTTGGCATCTCAATGTCGTTGTCGCAGCTTGACTTGTCTAATATGTAAACAGGCTCTTTGCTGTTGTTCTGTACACATACTATATACTGTGAATTCTGAAAATTTCTGTATTTGTTTTTTAATGGATGCTTTGGTATGCATCAATTTATGAATTATATGGACTCCTTATATCATTTGGTCAATTGGTGTCATTTTGAAGTCTCCAAGTGTTTTCAGAAAGACTCCTAAATTAACCTTGAAGAAAACTACAGTTTTGTGAGAATAATCCTTCAATCCGGTGGTTTACTTTTTACTGAATATAACAAATGATGACAAACGAACGTGTTAAACAAGATAAATGGTATATGCTTAATTTCACAATAAGTGTGCAATTACTCAACTAAAAAATGTAAAAAATGTATCTTTGTTTGCACGCCAACTTTTGTGCTCTTTGCGAAAGTGGAATGCAATACATTTATGAGAGAACACAAAAGCATTGACAAATAATATTTCCTCCCTTTTCATGTTTTTTTTGCTTCACCATGTCGCTTTAGGGGCTTCGTGACAATGTCCTAAAAGGTTTAAAAAAATATATATTTTATAATATGATATAAGATAATATAATATAATAGCGGCATTGCTATTGAGGGTACAGTAATATTTTATATTAAAGTATATCAAAGTCATTCATTTCCATATTTTACCTAGTGAGTAATTGTTATATTTACTGTGAAACACAACCATGATATGTCAACTTTTTCACATTAACTGTAAAGAATTTTTTAGCATAGACAGTATTTATTACATGTGTGATATGCAAAATATATTTTTGTCAACACCAAAAAAAATATCTGATGGTGATTACAATAAAAGAAATAGACCTGAAAGTCAGCATGAAACCAACCTGAAGATGTAAATATTTATAATAAATATTTTATGTCTATATCTGACATTGTTGACCTATAGTAGAGTGAAAGGAGAATAATTCTAAACATGTTGCAGTTGTGCAGATTAATGCAAAAGAATTTCTTAATACCCAAACTTGTCTCAAGAATCACTGTCTAGTACCTCTTAATTAAGAACAGTCTTTAAAGCTGCAGTCCGTAAGTTTTGCCTCTTTGTCGCCATCTCTGTTTGAAATCTGTAACTGCAGTGATTTGAGGAATTATCATCTTTACGTGGGTCGTGCATCGGTACAGCTCCTCGGCGCGGATGAATCGAATGTTTTGAGGTGCATCGATGTGTGGGGGCTGTCAGTCAATGCAACAGTATGGATCTTCACTGTACATCATAATTACAAAACAAGAAGTTTCACCACCTCTTATTTTGACACTTCAAATAAGAAGTAAGAATAAGAATCGCATAACCAATGGCTGTGAATCGAGCTAAGGTAAGGAGATAGTTTTGAACACTGATTGGTTACGTACTTGCTCAATAATTGATTTTGGATCATTTTTAACCAAAAAAGTTACGGATAGCAGCTTTAAGTGCAGACACATGTATAGAGTCACAAGTCTTACAGCTGGTCTGCGAAGTTGACTTGTCCCTCCAAGCATCATTTAGCTGCCGATATTCCTGCTGGGCCAGGCGAAGCCGCTGTTCTTTGACCTGGTAGATCTCCTTTTGGGCGCTCAGCGCTTCCTGAACCACGCTCAGATAATCCCGCAACATGAGCTCCTGCTCCCGCTGCCACTGAGCCCGCGGATCCTCCAACTGGGTGCTCTCTGAGAGAACATAGAAATATCTTGGAAATTAATGGAAAAAATACACGACTTTTTTTTTTTAGTATGCCTGCATTGGCGCCGTTGTATGTGAACTGAGCTGAGCCGGACGATTACGCCACTGTTTTCTCCAGTGCTGATATACATAAATGAACTAGACTAATAACTACTGATATTTGCAACGGAATGAATCAATAATATATAGAAGAAGCTGCACAATGACACCATTTTCTTTGGAAGCTGCTGTGCAGCCAAAATTATTTGCCAATTATTAATGTAAAGCTGCTTTGACACAATTTGCATTGTAAAAAGCACTATATAAGAAGTCTCTTAAGCTCATCAAGGCTGCATTTATTTGATCAAAAACACAGTAAAAACATTAAAATTGTGAAATATTTTTACAATTTGAAAGAACTTTAATTTATTTAATATATTGTAAAGAAAATGTCATTTAGCTGTGATGCAAAGCTGAATTTTCAGCATAATTACTCCAGGAATTATTTCAGTGACACAAAATCATTCTAATATGCTGATTTCCTGCTCAAGAAACATTTTGATTCTGAATTTGAAAAATTTGAAAAAAAAAAAATGATATCTTTGTTAATATTGGTTAGCAGGGGCGCAATAATTTGATCAAAAGTGAAAGAAAAGACAATTATAAAGTTAGAGACGAATCTGTTGAACAATGTAAAAAAAAAAAAAGCATCACAGTTTTCACAAAAGTAAAAACTGTTGTTATTGTTAACTAAAACTAAAATTATTAAAAAACATTTTTGTTAATTGAAGTAAAGCTGAAATAAAAAATAAATATTGGATGAAAAATTGAAACGCTAACTGAAAACAAAACTGAATTGCTAACTGAAATAAAATAAGCTTTAAATGAAGTACTAAAAGTAAATAATAAATTAACACTAAACGGAAATATAAAAAAAAAAAAATTAAAAAAAAACTTAAAAACTTAAAAAAAAAAAAACTTTCAAAATATTTATAAAAATGTATATATATATATATATATATATATAAATAATGAGTAGGTGTGTCCAAGTTAAAATAGTTACAGAATAGTACAAAATACCGTGCATTTGCGACAAATGAACTTGCCATGTTTCAGGAGTGAAGCCCACTGAATCATGTATTTCAAACCTCAAAGCCTTGTTTTCATTCATGCCAAATTTACTATGCCATTTCATCCATCTAAATCCCACAGACACTCTATACTCCTATGCATGCATAAGGTGGGCTGCAACTTGTTCAACTTACTGGTATTGTGGTCGACATAATAGGCTCCGACGTGGGGGTCGTAGGCCTCCTCCCATCCCACAGGCAGCTCATCTCCAATACAGTCCGCAAAAGTCAGAGGCTTAGTCTGCCTGCAAAATCAAACAGGGAATCAAACTGTCAGTCAAAGGCCAATCAGAGAGAAGACGGCGGGATATTGGCCGTCCACCCTTCACGCTTGTTTTTTGTGGGATGTCACTCACGGAGAGTTTGAGCGTGGCGCAAGCATGTGTGTGAGGGGGGGGGGGTTGGGGCATCAGAGGAATGTCGGGCTATTCACCTCTAGTGTGCTGGTCGAGCACAATAGCCGGAAACCCAAGCCGGGCATTCCACAGGCCCTGCTGACCCATCGCCTGGAGGTTTCTGAGGCAACACACTGTGGCTCTCCAAGCCCAGTGCTTTGGATCACCGCAGAGCAACAGGGACACTCACTTGGCCGAAAAGAGCGACGCTAAAACTTTTATTAGCGGGCGCACGCTAATGATAACAAAGTAGTCTGGCTTAACTTCAGTGGAGAGCACTGCTGGCACTCACTAGCTAGACTAATCAATTAAAAAGAAAGAGCTTGTGGAGGTTTTAGACTACATTTAAAGAGCCTAGGGTAGGAGGTTTATCACGAACCTCATCTAACCAAAGACATCAGGTAACAATATTGTAAATATTGCAAAATAAAATGCTTTAAAATGATCAAAAGAAAAGGGCCTTGGCAAACACTGGATTGAAATAAATTACAGTAAAAATGTCATTTCTTTCTGTGATGGCAAAGCTCAGTGTCACATGATCCTTCAAAAATCATTCTAACATGCTGATTTGATGATCAAGAAACATCTATTATTCTTATCATTATTCATGTTGAACAGTTTTTTGCACGCCATCTGATTAAAGCCTGGGCATTTCACCTTGAGCCGACCAAATGTGGTTTACTCATTTATCATAAATGTAGCTTTTGTAAACAAACAAACAAAAAATGATCTCTTAACCTGTTGTGTGGACAAGTTAGCAAAAGATTTACATTTGTGTTCAGGCATTGTTTTGATACAGCAAAGGAATGTCATATTTCCCAATTTCAAAGACTTCCCCTTTTGGACTTTGAGAGGAGTATTTTCTGATGATTTTACATCCAGTTACGCAATATATTCAGCTCTGTGCTCAACAGATTATCAGGAACATTCCACATTAAATCTGATTTGTGCAGCATATTAAAAGGATTAAACCATTTTTCACAAAAAAAAAAAAGTCACATTAAGCTACACGGAATGTATAAACGTATTACGTAAGAAAAAAGATCCCACTTTATATTAGGTGGCCTAAACTACAATGTACTTGCATCAAAAAATAAGTGCAATGTGCTTATTGTGTTCGTACTGTATTGCAAAACACTTTTGCTGCTATTGTGGTGGGATAAGGGTAGGTTAGGGACAGGTATGTTTAAGGGTGGGTTAAGGTGTAACTATAAATGTAATTACAGAAATTAATTAACTACAATGTAATAACATGCAGGTATTTTTAAAGTATAAGTACAATGTAAAAACATGTATATACACAATAAATGCATTGTATTAAATTATTAATTGAAATGTAAGTACATAGTCGTTAAAGCCACCAAATATAAAGTGGAACTGAAACAAAATATCAAACAAAATGCCATATGCAGCACAAGATTTCCGCTGAACTTTAACTTTTCTGAGTTACTTTAACTCAGAATATATATATATATATATATATATATACAGCTCTGGAAAAAATTAAGAGACCACTGCAATTTTTTCTTAAATCAGCATCTCTACATGTATGGAAGCCATTCCATTCCAGTGTCTGTTGAATTCCAACACAGGCACACCTCATTCTACAGAATGAGGTGCTGATTAGATGATCACCTGAACCAAATCTTATTTAATGAGGAAAAGTATAAAAAAACACTTCTGTGGTCATCACTATCCTCTTGCAGTAGGACCAGCTGGGTGCCAAAAACAGTGCTAGTAGTAATCAAAAGTATTTAGAATCAAAAAATAACTATTGACCATGCCAAAAAAGTTGAAAAGGAATGTTTTGGGTGAGGAAAAGAAGGGATCAATTCTGACTTTACTGGGAGAGGGATACAGTGAGCGTCGGGTTTCTTCCATCCTTAAAATTTCAAAGACGGCGGTTCATAAGAACAAGGTCAAGCAGCAGACATTGGGGACAACAAAGGTACAGACCGGCAGAGGGCAAAAACAACTCTCCACTGACCGGAATGACCGCCAACTCATTCGAATGTCACTCAACAACCGTAGGATGACATCAAGTGACCTACAAAAAGAATGGCAAAAGGCAGCTGGGGTGAAGTGCATGGCGTGGACGGTTCGAAACAGGCTCCTAGGGGCAGGGTCGAAGTCGTGCAAAGCTAGAAAAAAGCCCTTCATCAATGAGAAGCAAAGAAGAGCCAGACTGAAGTTTGCAAGAGGACTGTAGAAGACTTGAGTAAGGTCATCTTCTCTGATGAGCCCAATTTTCAGCTTTGTCCAACACCTGGTCGTCTGATGGTTAGACGGAGGCCTGGAGAGGCCTACAAGCCACAGTGTCTCACACCCACTGTGAAATTTGGCGGAGGATCGGTGATGATCTGGGGGTGCTTCAGCAAGGCTGGAATCGGGCAGATTTGTCTTTGTGAAGGACGCATGAATCAAACCACGTACAAGGTTGTCCTGGAAGAAAACTTGCTTCCTTCTGCTCTGACAATGTTCCCCAACTCTGAGGACTGGTTTTGCCAGCAGGACAATGCTCCATGCCACACAACCAGGTCAATCAAGGTGTGGATGGAGGACCACCAGATCAAGACCCTGTCATGGCCAGCCCAATCTCCAGACCTGAACCCCATTGAAAACCTCTGGAATGTGATCAAGAGGAAGATGGATGACCACGAGCCATCAAACAAATCCGAGCTGTGTGAATTTTTGCACCAGGAGTGGCATAAAGTCACCCAACATCAATGTGAAAGACTGGTGGAGAGCGTGCCAAGACGCATGAAAGCTGTGACTGAAAATCAGGGTTATTCCACCAAATATTGATTTCTGAACTCTTCCTAAGTTAAAACATTAGTATTGTTTTGTTTAAAAATGAATATGAACTTATTTTCTTTCCATTATTCGAGGTCTGACAACACTGCATATTTTTTGTTATTTTGACCAGTTGATGCTTTTGGCAAATAAATGCTCTAAATTACAATATTTTTATTTGGAATTTGGGAAAAATGTTGTCAGTAGTTTATAGAATAAAACAAAAATGTTATTTTTACCCAAACAGATACCTGTAAATGGTAAACCCAGAGAAACTGATCATTTTGCAGTGGTCTCTTAATTTTTTCCAGAGCTGTATATATATATATATATATTGAAGCGGCAGTGGATTCCAGAATATATATATATATATATATATATATATATATATATATATATGACAGACAGACAATAGAACGATGGATGGATGGATGGATGGATGGATAGATAGATCTTTAGAATTTTTAGAATAGATAGATAGAATTTTTTAATTCATATATATGCAAGCATGGTTTCATTTAAATCATCTTACAGTTGTCTGCAGTAAGGACGCACAGGCTGCTGTTGTCTTCCCTTGTCGATTCAAGACTTTCAAAGAGGGTGAAACTGAACTAGCTCCTTTTTCATGTTATGAATAATGAAACTGTGCTGAGAGACCCCCACTGGCCTGTTCTAAATTTAACTCCGAGAAAAGAAACTTGTGCAAAGTAACAAAGATCACGGCTGCAGTGAAACACATTCGTCTTTTTCTCACCCCATAATTATCCAGACTAATAGATGGCTCATCTGAACGGGTGTCATAAATGCCTGTGTTTCTGAGCTCATTAAATGCACAAGAGTCAAGGAAACTCAAAAACCCAAGATGCCAATCCCAAAGCATGCTGTTGAGATTTAAGTCAAGAACAGCAGAAAGGCTTTGGGAAGATCTCCTGTTCTCCTCTTGAAGCTCTAGCAAACCAATGAAGTCAAAGACTCAGAACCCAAGGTCTAATGCAAAATGACAAAGTGCACAGCCGAGTGCAAACACAGGACATAGCTAAACGATGAGTCAGACACTTTCATTCAGCGCACTCCATAAATTCCCCGAGTCATTTACGAGGCTCCAACTAGCAGCGCAACCGCGCTCAAGGTCCGACAATAAAAGTGTGCTGCTACACCCCGACGACGGCCAGTCTCCTATCAGAGAGAGCGAGATAACATTCCATTTACCTGAGCGCATGTTTTCAGCATGTCACACTGAGGCAAAACAAAACAGTGTGGTACATGTGGGCAGTCCACAGGAATGCTTTCTCTGCATTTACACGGTTGGACCTTCATTAAGTTCGCAGCTTTACAAACACAATGAAAACTAATTATGAGGCAATTGATTATTCTTGATGTCTTAATTCTAGCATCAGCAGTAGATCCAAACTCTTACTGAACATTTTTTCTAATCTTTTTTTTATATATATATATATATATATATATATATAAAACATACCATCAGCAACAATTTGAGTGAAAAGTCAAAATATGTACATGAAATTCACAATGCCACCTGGTATGAAGATGCGCTTTGGTCGATCGGATCACAAGTGGGCGACACTGAATACAGGTTTTAATCTAAATCTAAAACATTTTGAGCTTTTACTCTTTTGACCACTTCCAGAAGTGGTCGAAAACGCATTCGACCGGATTGCTTTCATAGTGTAACTAGGATACGATCACGATACAGCGCCGCTACGATGATCGATATATTGCAAGTAGGAGTGTCGCGATATACCGGTATTGACGATGATCGTGATATTCAAAGCATGAAATATCGACATTGTGTTAATTTAGGGGGACAATATATCAGTAATGGCGATAACCACAATATTTAAAATGAATAGGACTCTCATGAAATCATACTCCCTGTAGTCTGAGCGGGAGAGTGAGAGGCTCTGCGCACACCCCGAAAAAAGTACGCTCACCAGTATGGGAAGAACGTGCCTGTCTACTGTCAAGTGAGGTTTTTACCCACCTCCATATCCATCACCCTGCGGATTACGCCATTTTACAGAGAGCGAGTTGCGATTATTTTACCAGTCACGGAATGGGAAATGTTATATTAAGTGGTTTTCTGTGTTCATATATTTAAATAAAGGGTGAAAGTATATGGCCTGTGGGTAGCACTTGATATTTTTTGTTCAAATTTAGTACATGATTAAAACTGATCAAGAAAAACAGAGCGACTACATTGTTACATTAAACTCTGTGAAATGTTAAGTTGGTCACAGTGTTATCATGCCTCATCTACGGCCATTCTAGGCACACATTAAACTGAATTAGCAGCGCGTTTACCACGTCATTTCATTGGCGACGGCGCAACGATAGGTTAAAGAGCTTAAAATACGGGCACGCAAGTTAAAAAATCAGTTTTGATGTTAATATTTATTCGTCAAACTGCTGAACTTGACAGTATTTTCTCTCTTGTTATGTCATAGGGATCTTCAAAGAAGACAGAAAGCCAGAATCTCAGGTCGATTGAGATTGAGAATGCAAGAAGTGAAAATGCACATGCCCTGTGTTTATCAGTATCCTTATGTTCGTAGGGTAAAATAGAAAAACTAAATAAAGTAAAAATGATTTTGACTGATACATCCCCAAATATAGATATCGCGATATATCAATATCGTGAATTATTTTGGCCACCATAAAATGTGTGAAAAATGTGATATCGTGACAGCCCTAATTGACCCGTCGCAAACAGTTTGATTGACAGGCGATCTGACCAATCATAACGCGGAATCCTGCATTTTATCCGACAAAGGAGTATAGTAGATTAACTTGAAAAATTGTGCATACTCACGTCTTTCTGCGGTTGAAACAACATTCCTTCTCATGTCCATTAATGTTTATTTGATGCTATAAATGAACTATCTGTCACAACACATTAACCCTTATGTGCTGTTCGGGATGTTTTCATCCACTATGGGGAATTTTTGAGTCTTAATTTGGCCGTGTTTCAGCAAATGGAATGATTTTTGGTGACAAATCTTATTTTGACACATATTTTGGGAAAATGCTTTGAAAACAGTACTCTATGGGCAAATTCACGACCCTTTCGTTATATTCAGCCACGATTTTAACTGCTTTAAAAATGTATCAGATAAATATTTTTTTTCCATTTTTTTTGCTTAAATCTATTAATCAACCTCAGTCCTGATCAAAACTGCTAAATGTAAAAAAAAAAATCAGGATTTTAACTCTTTAATTGCCAAATTCATAAATGATGTCAGTGATTTGGGGAAAAACGTGTCAAAGATTAGAAACAACATTGGCTTTGATGCGTTGTTCGTTTTGTGCTGCATCAGATTTTAACGTTTTAAAGAGTTAAAATCCTGAATTTTTTTTTTTTAATTTAGCAGTTTTGATCAGGACTGAGTTTGATTAATAGATTTAAGCAAAAAAAATTGAAAAAAATATTTATCTGATACATTTTTAAAGCAGTTAAAAGCATGGCTGTTTTCAGCCACGAACATAACGAAAGGGTCGTGAATTTAAACAATGCACAAGGGTTAAGGAGCTACTATGCCGTATTTATTGTTTAAACTTCTTTTGAAAATTACATTTTTTTACAATTACAATACATTATAATTTTAAATATGAAACGGTTTCATACGTTGCCAGTGTCCTCTTTGCTCCGCAATGTATTTTTTCACTGCGTGAGAACATGATGTGTGGCGTGAGAGCGAACGGGCTGTCGGCCATAGCAACAGGGGGCGGGTTTTGCGAAGGGTCGATTGCTAGATAATCCTAAAATGATACATCACAATATCTGTCTAACTATGAAACAAAAAGGTTTTCTCTCTTTAATTAAGTCCAAACTATAAGTAAATAGTCTGTAAATTGAAACATTTGAAGTAACTTAAACAGTTTATGCATATACCTTTTAAAAGCTTAAACTTTTCTAAGTTAACTGCTTATCGACTTGTTATATATAAACCTGGTACATTAAAAAAAATGACCAACATCTCAGTGTTAACCAGCTTCCTTAAAACAATCCTGGGAATAGAGTTGTCAAAGGTACCGAGGTAGGTAACTTATTTTCAAATGTTAAAAATGTGACGATACCAGCATAGCCTGGCATGTCGTGTGCCGTTGTGCGGATTCTTGAACACCTCTGGCCATTGTGTGTTCATGCACTCCCCATATATGTCTGTGATTGGCTACAATGACCAACGCTTCCAAAACGTTTCGTAAATAGACATCTTTGATGCTCTTCAGATTCACACAGGAGCGTTTGAAAGCAGGTGTCTGTCAGTGGATCCCTAATATATTCGCCGATAGACAAATACACTGATAGACTTTGCTTTCAAACACTCCTGTGTATCTGTGTAAGTTCTCGGTGAAGAACGTCAAAGATGTCTACGTTTGTCACATCGATGGTATAAAAGCCTAAGTGTGTCCAGACTTGGAACATAAATGTGGCCGCACTGCTATCTGCCATGCTGTTAAAAACTCTTTTCTTAAGCTAGTTAAATTCTGTTCACGTTTCACTCATTCATGTGATGAGCTTATTATAATAATTCAAATTTTGCTATTTTGCGCCTGCGTATCAATTCTCGTATCGCAGAGAAGAACGATGATATATTCCCACATTCATATTGTCTCACCTATAGTATAAAAACTTGAAAAACCACAAAAAACCACCTATTCTCCACCTTCTGAATTAGGGCTGTGCAATATGGACAAAATAATCACATTGCAATTTTTTTTAATGAATATTGCAATTGCGATTTATTTTGCAATTTTGGTAATTGTTTTTGCTTTTTCAAACATGCTTCATTCTGAATGTATTCAGTGCACAAGAAGTGCAGAACAAAATGTTGCACAATGAAGGAACTGTATTTACAGCTTCATAAAACTGTAATTAACTGATAAATAAAATAAATGAAGGTTAACTAACCTGAAATTCCAGTCATAATAAGTAAACTTCAAAATTGTATTTCAATGCACACATTTAACACTGTACAGTAGGATTAACTTCTTAACAAAACTGTAAAAAAAAATAGTGTCTTAAAAACACACAACATCAAATAAATGAGGATTATTTCACCTGCTTAAACTCGTATTCAACGCCCGCCTTACATTTCTCACCTCACTTTTGTCCAGTGTTTGAATCCAAAACTCTCTCAAACGACTGATGTTGAATTTCTCTTTGGAACCAAATCATTTTTATTCTGAACTGCATCCATATTTTTTCTTCTTTCCTCCCGTTTGGCTATTATGTTCTCTTTGCTTTGTTCTAATTTGTGCTGAGCGAGCTCTGATTGGTCAACATCTTAAACATGCGCACAGTAACGTTGCAGTGTTCTGAATTAAAATATAAATAAATTAACAAATAAAAATTGCAGACTTGTGCGATTTAGAAATTGCATGTGCTCAAATCGCGACTGCGATTACTTGCAGAGCCCTATTCTGAACTAATCCGTAAACCTTACGGGAAGCGCACTATCCAGACGGATTTGAAGACAAAAAACGTACCAAGCACAACGTTCTTGCACCATTCCATGTTTGGTTTGCCCTCCGTTCACTTTGATAACAGTGGCACTTGAGCTGACATATAGTGCAAAAACTGATGATCCAGGTTATCTGACATTTGGAAATGACCTAGAAAAGTAGAATCTGAAATCCATATTACTATATTACATGGCCTTTTCTGACTTTATTTCTAGCAGCATTATTATTATTATTATTATAATAAATGCATATACGTAATATAATGTTCTTTAATATATTGCTTTACATTTTTCCTAAATTTATTCCAATTTTCAGGTTTAATTAAAAAAAAAAAATCTATATGAAAAACAATGGATGTTTCTGAGTGAGTTTGCTCACATAAGAATTGAAATTTTTCCTCGCATCTTGTTATTTCCATCACAAAAGTTTTTAGTGAACGAAAAAGCTTATAAATACTATCACCATGTCCCTTTACAGGCTCCATACTTTTGGACGGCACTGTATAATTTTGTTTTGTTTTTATTTATTATAATTATTATTATTAAAGCATAATATATTTTGCTATATTATTTATTCAGTATTAAACAATATATTGTCACAATACAGAAATGCAACAATATCAGAGTTTCAGTGTCAGTACTACATTAAACCACTTATATAATGCTGAATATAATGTATAATAGTCCTGATAACGCTAAACGTCTTATGTTGCCAGTAAAAAAGTGGCCTACATTATTTTTACATTTGTCTAGACAGTGACAGAGTGCATATTCATCTAAATTAATTCTGTATGTTCAGCTTCAGAATCATGAATATTTTTATTCTGGTGTGACTGTGCTTTGGGTTAGCAGCAGCAAGTCCAAGCCTATTCATTTCCATCCCCAATGTAACACCAAATTTAGCTTTTTTTTATCATAAGTCTTGGACTATTGCAGTAATATCGTATCGTGATACGAATAGTGACATGAGGGTATCGTTACACCCCTATTATTTATAGGACGGTAGTAGTACACAGATGTGATAAAATTATAGAGGTGAGAGAGAAGTGGGATCAGGATTCCTCCACTGTGCCACAGCTGATGTCCCCACGCACAAAAAGCTACAGAAAATTACAGCCATAACAACGATCGGATTTCAATTACGGATACTAGCAAATTGTTCCTTCTGGCTCCCTGCGATCTTGAATATTTGGATCCATTCTCAAGAACACAACAAATTAAACCTGGTTGTTTCAAAGATGACATAGCGACCAGCTGTGAATAGAAGTACTGAAAATTAGGAACCAATTAAATACGAAAACAAACGGCATAATCTCGGTTTGGCAAAAAACAACGCTGATTTAGCCTGCAAGTACTTCCATCTTTAAAAAAAAATAATAATAATGATGTGCAACAACAATCAAAAAGCCATTACTAATACCAACACTTTAATTACATGTAAACAACTGAACCAAAACCTCTGATTTTCTTAAGCAGCACATTATTATTTAAAGACTAGAGGGCAGGCAACACCTCAACGGCTCTGTGCGTTTGCCACAAGAACGCTGTCAAATGGGAGCTCATTACCAAGAAGAGCTACAAACATCAGAACGCCTTGTCAACTAACTGTTGCTCAGCAGTGGAGAACCAGCCGTCTGAGAGATGCATGCTGGGGGATGGGGGGAGGTGGGTCTGCTGACAGTTTTGGGTCAGGATTTGAAATATTTGTCATTTTTAATCAGCGCCTTTGATGCACCACACTGTGCAAGACAGACCGGCCGACCAGGCATGAACGCAGAAACGTCTGTTATGCCTCGGCTTTTGTTTCCGTTCGGTTGCTCAACTCAGTACTGTTAAATTTCCGGCAGCATTTCAGTACAAACTGAATTCAATCGGAAAGAGAGTGGGGTTGAAAAGCAAGCTCTAAGCCGTCATTATCTTAAATATTTCTTATTCGTTTTACATCAAAATTTCACATAAGCACAAACGGTCAAACGTTTAGAACAATTTTTTTTTTTTTGTTCTGAAAGAAGTCTCTTATGGTCACCAATGCTGCATTTATTTGATCAAAAACACAGGAAAAACTCTTATATTGTGAAAAATGACAAGTTTTCTATTTGAATATGTTTTCAAATGTTAAATGTTAAAAATCATTACTCGTCTTCAGTCTTCCAAGATGATGATGAAAATAAGTATATTATTACCTAATATTATCGCGCAAACGTGATACTCCACCATTCAAAAGTTGGTGTAAATACGTTTTTTTTAAATAATACTTTTATTCAGCAGGGGCTCAAAAGTGCCAATAAAGACATTTATAATGTTACAAAATATTTTTTATTTCAAATAAATGCAGTACATTGAACTTTCTTTTCATCAATTAACCCTAAAGAAAAGTATAATGGTTTCCACAAAAATACTAAGCAGCAAAAACTGTTTTCAACACTAATAATAAGAAATATTTCTGAGCATATTAGAACGATTTCTGAAGGATTATGCGACACTGAAGACTGAATTAATGATGCCATCACAGGAATTAATTACAATTATATATATATTGAAATATTTCACAATATTATGGTTTCACATTTATTTATCTATCTATCTAAATATATATATCGCTCAATATCTATCTATCTATCTATCTATCCCTCTCTCTCTCAATATCTATCACCATGTCATTCCAAACCTGCAGTCCTTACTTCTGTGAAACATAAAGAAGACATTTTTTAAATATTTCAACTGCCTATGATGAAAGTCTATGGTGTCTAAAACAACATTGGGCCCCATTCAATGCAAGTAGAAAAACAGAAGAAGAAGAAAACTGACACACATACTGAAACATTTTTCAAAATATCTTCATTTGTATTCCAGAAGAAAGTCATTCTGGTTTAGAATGGGTTTAGAGGGTGAGTAAAATATGAGAGATTTTTATTTTCATTTTGGGGTGAACTATTCCAATACTTTGACAAAACGAAGCTCTTGAACCAAACGCACAAGTGCGGAATGCATCGAAAACTATTTGACCATTCTTGTTAAAGTTTGCATAGCTCGGGTGCACTTTGAACCCGTCGTGCACCTTGACTCGCAGTGAAAAGGATTTGAGGGAATCAGCCGTGGGCTTCGCTCGCGCTAAGGAATGCGTCCCAGGTACTTGTTTACAACTTTCTGCCATCTTGGTTTCCTGGCTACAGGCAAACCTGTTGCACCACACAAAGGGGAAAAATATGCGGTCTGATTGCTATCATATTTCCATTTTTGTGCATGCTGTAAATAACTGAAAATCCAAAGGAGGAAAGGAAAAAACACCCAGTGCACATACCAAATATACCAAACCTCTAAAATAATCTTAGGCATTCCAGCACAGATTTGGTGTTAAAGTCCAAGGGGACTTAAGTGGTAAAGCTGGCACTGATCATGGGTTCCAGGATGAAACAAAGCAGTATTTCAACACTGAAATGGAGCCTAAAATGCTTCCATCCATGCATCCATATCTGTGCATTACAGCAAACTGAGCTGTATTACAAAACCAAGAGGCACATACACTGAATCCCAGCAGTACACATGAGTAATGGACTCAGCATGCATCTGTATACTGAGTAAGCAAGTATGCATTTCCTAGAACGCGCAGTACTCATCACGTACCTATCCCTTGGGTCAATCCAGCTGGTGGTTTGATTAATATGGTCTATATAATAGACCTTCCCGTCAAAATCTCGGGCCTCTTCCCAACCCTCTGGCAATGGTAACTCCTTCCTTGGCATGACCAACTAGTCTCCATGTAATTTTCTCTGTAAGTCTTCTAAATTGATGTGAAAGCAAACCATGTGTTGCTTTGCGTGGACTAGTCCAAAGAAGTTAAACCCAACGCATGAAGAAAGTGCCATTAATTAACCACTGACAGAGATTCATTCCATATGATCCATGACACGTGTTTCAATATTCCAGTTCAGTTCGTGCAGCCTATATGGAGCATTGTTTTCCCAAGCAAATGATGTTAAATGAATGGATGAGGGTGAATCGCGTAAGTTTGCCGCAGGAATTCCACTTTTATGGGAAGAAACTCCTCGTTTTTTTGTGCATTCTCAGTCAAGCACGCACTACATCAATCGGTCAATCATCTTTTTCCGCGGAGCTTGATGGATGGTTAACTTGCGCGAAACGTCAAAAAACTTTCAAAAGGTCGTGCGCGAGAGTTCTCCTCCAAGGAAAGAAGTCCGCGGTCAGTTATAAAGTCCACAAAATCCCCTCCGAACAGGGAACTAGCAACTGAGTTGATTTCCCAGCATTATCCACGAATATTTGAGCGAGTATAGAGGGTTTTTTCGCTCAGTGTCTGCCCACCATGTTTTAGCGACAACTGTGCTAGCCTGTTAGCCCAAAAGCTCGTTGCATGGGTAACGCAAACAGTTAGTTATTCCACACAAACGTATTCCGTCTCCTCTCGTTTCGTCGATACATTCCTAACACCTCCGGTGCATTTCGGAAATTTCTTTGAAAAGTAGCGCGTTCCTTTCTCATTTGTTTCCAAATGTTGGCTTTTCCTTTAAGTGGCTGTGTGCGGTTCTCCGCCGTCGTCAAGCTCGGTCGCTATGCTGCGGTTGGAATCGATGACGTCATACAGGTGACGGCCGTAAACCTTCTAGTAGCAGAGCGTATACCTCGAATAATCAGTGCCGAGACATGTTTTTATATTTTCATATGTTATAAATGATGAATAAAGTTTTCTTTTCTGATTTATTAAAGGCGTAGGTCACCCAGAAAAGAAAATTCTGTCATCATATACTCATCCTCAAGTTATTCCAAACCTCGTCCCCTTCGAATTTTACGGTTCTATCTGCATTCTGAGCAGTTTTGAGCAAAATTGAGCTTCAAAGTGTTTGCATTTCATACTCATTTATGGATGGGACCTGTTCTTTTCTTTTTTTTTAAATGTACGCAACCTAAAAAAAAGTCACATGTAAATAAGTTGTCACGGAATAAGAATATGTAAACTATGTTAGACAAAAATGTCTGATAGAACCTTATAATTCCAAGGTGATGACCTGTAGCTTATACATTTATTTCTTATGGTGAACACAAAAGAAGATCATTTGAATAATGTCAATAACCAGTTGATGATTTTTATTTTCTTACTATGTGACAATCAATTGTTCGGTTACCCTTATTCTTCAAAATATCTTCTTTTGTGTTCAGCAGAAGAAAGAAATTCATATATGTTGGGAACAACATGAGGGTGAGTAAATGATGACAAAATGTTCATGTTTGAGTGAACTATCCCTTTAAGTAATAACCCCTTTTGGGGACATTTATCACATGTCCTGGAATTAAGGACCTGATCAGTCTTCAAGTGGATTTTTATGTAGATATTATGACGTGTGAACATATATGAATTTCTGGGGGGTTAAGCTCTTTTCATTTTTCATCATTTAGCAGACGCTTTTATCCAAAGCGACTTACAAGGGGAGCACTTAGAGGTTAGGTGTCTTGCTCAAGGACACTTTAGTCAGGGTATTGAAGGTGGAGAGAGTGTTGTTTATTCACAATCCCCACTTTCAATTCCTGCCAGCATGGGAATCAAACCTGCAACCTTCAGATTACAAGCCCGACTCCCTCACCACTAGGCCACGACTACCCAAGCTAGCATTTAATTTCGAATTTATAACAAAAATAAAAATTGTGTTGTTTTTGAATCACTCAATTCACGTAACAAAGCTATTCACAAATCATAAACTGCTTGTTCATAAGTTTAACTGCAAATGTTAATCCAAAAGAGTGCAAAAATACAGCCAGAGGTGTGCAGTGGCATTTGCAGTCGTAAACAGTTTTTCTCATGTTAATCCCTACCAAGAACAATTTATGTCAACCCATAACATTGTCAACACAAGTTCCCCAAATTTCAACTCAACAACGCCCTCCAAAGGCGAGTAAGAGAAAAACGGTCTATTGAGATCCGTTTGAACAATTGTTTTTTCGTCTTTTCTTTTGTAATTTCTTCTCTCTTTTGTTAGTTTTGTAATTTGTTTGTAAACCAAAAATATGTTTCAATAGGCTATACAGCATAGTTTGTGTTATACACACACACACACACACACCACCTCACAGCATAATTTATGATAGACAGCAGATCTGTAAAATTGAACTGTACATTTTTATGACCCTATATAAAACCATATAATCTCCCCTCATTTGTGCTCTCAAGACATGATGGTTTCTCCGCCCCTCATCTGTCACCCGCTGGAGGGAAACTGGGCGCGTGCTTTTCAAAACAAGCCAGGGCGGATCACGTGCACTGGAGAGCAAAAGCAGCAGCTCGCGCTCTGATCGCAGCAGTTCGCTTCAGGTGCGCTCATGGTTGTACTGCGTCATATCTCGGTGGCGTGCAGCGCCGCGATGGCCGCGGTCGGGGCCGCGCTGTTTATCGCGCTCAATCTGTTTTACAAAAGACGGGTATGGACACCAGAGTCAGACTACTACACATTCCGAGAGGTTAGTATGAGACGAAAGAAAATAGTTCCTCTTTCTATGAAAACGCGTATCGTGCGTGACTGATAGGTGGAGACAATTATCAAGGGAACTCTGTTAATTGAACTGTACGCACTTCCTACTGTATGGCTCTCATATGCATTTGGATTACATTTTGAGAAATCACAGTATCTAGATGGGGAAAAGTAATTCTGATGGTCTTATTTTATCTTTAATTTCTATTTATTTGTCATGCCTCTTAATATTTATCACTAAAAGTTCAAACGAATTATTGCTTATTATATAAAAAGAGCATTTAGATGAGCATATGCAGCCTGCATAGTTCCCAAGGTCATGGGAAACTTGAAAATATCAGAATTTACATGTATATATAATATCATAATATTATGTTTTCCAAGCCTGGAAAATCATGCAAATTTCTATTCTAAATAGTAATATTCAGTAATGCTCAGCTCTATGATATTTCAGCTAGATATTGGTCTTGGTAGAGTACATCTTGCTTGCAAGTGATAAATGGTTGTTTCTTTTGAGTTGTCAAACTAGTTAACAACATTTTCTGAATGATTCAGAAAATGATGTGATCAAATGGGTTTAGTGTATGGATCATCGTGAAAATACAGTATGCGCTACAAAAAAAAATAGCATGGCAACATTTGATGTAGATGCCAAATGCCATTTGATGCCAAAATGTATATTATTTTCTCTGTAACAGCAACAGAATAGCCAAAGTAACAGAAATGAGGTCGGTCTGTCTGTTATTACACAACGAAAACCCTAATTAGTGATGCCAAGACTTTGACTATTTGAAGAAATTGCATAATTAATTCCTGCACCGTGTGCTAAAATCCCCGACTCTAAATCCAGTTCTGTTGTATTGCTCATTTCACTGCCTTCTCTTCCATGAATATGTGTAAATGTAGGAGGAGGAGGAGGAGGAGGAGGAGCGCAGTGAGAAGCAGGTGCTTGTTCTTGGGTTGGATGGCGCTGGTAAGAGCAGTGTTCTGCAGGGGCTGAGTGGAGCTGGCTACAAGACGGGGTGCCGGCCCACACGCGGCTTCAACTTCATCAGCCTACACACACCTGCATGCCAGCTGGACTTCCTGGAAAGTATGGATGAGTGCCCTTTTCTCATATTCACCTGCATACCTTTGTGAAAACAAAGTTCTCTTTAGCTTACTCAAAAAAAAAAAGAGTATAAGTACATAAGTTCAAACTGAATGTTATGGTTTCAGACACTTACAGGGACAGTTCACCCACCCTCATGTCATTCCAAAATCGTAAGACCTCCGTTCGTCTTTGGAACACAACTGAAGATATTTTTTCTGAACCACACATAGGCAGCAATGTCATTGTACTTGTTGAGGTCTGTTGAAACTTGTTTAAATATATTAGTAATTACACATTTTTAATGATGCACTTCCTGTTTGGTACTTTTAAAATGAATTCATTTTAAATGTATTATCAAATAACACAATATAGCTAGCGAGATGGCGTTCCATGTCCCTAGAGCCAGATTCCGTGTCCGGGGATTGGGTTGCCGAGGCCCTTGCCTTCGGCTGCCGCCCAATCCACAATGCACCGGCCCCAAATGGTTCCTCCCGCAGGTGGTGGGCCCACGGGAGGTCGGCCCCCCCACGTCGCTCATTCGGGCTGAGCCCGGCCGGGCCCCGTGGGGAAAGACCCGGCCACCAGGCGCTCGCCTACGAGCCCCAACCCCAGGCCTGGCTCCAGGGTGGGGCCCCGGTTGCGCCATACCGGGCGACGTAACGGCCTTTGTTTTTATTAAATCCATGAGGGGTTTTGAACTGCTCTTTGTCTGGCCCATCACCTAGGACCTGTTTGCCTTGGGAAACCCTACCCCCTAGCCCCCGACAACATAGCTCTTAGGATCATTCGGGCACTCAAACCCCTCCACCACGATAAGGTGGCAGTTCACTGGAGGAGCCCCTCTAAGACCATGGTTCTCAGTCGGAAAAGGATGGCTTGTCCTCTTCAGGTTGGTGGAGAGCTCCTGCCTCAAGTGGAGGAGTTCAAGTATCTTGGGGTTTTGTTCACGAATGAGGGAAGGAAGGAGCGTGAGGTTGGCAGACGGATCGGTGTGATGCGGTCGATGTACCGGTCTGTCGTGGTGAAGAAGGAGCTGAGCTGCAAGGCGAAGCTCTCGATTTACCGGTCGATCTACGTTCCTACTCTCACCTATGGTCATGAGCTTTGGGTCATGTCCGAAAGAATGAGATCCCGGATACAGGCGGCCGAAATGAGCTTTCTCCGCAGGGTGGCGGGACGCTCCCTTAGAGATAGGGTGAGGAGCTCGGTCACTCGAGAGGAGCTCAAAGTAGATCCGTTGCTCCTTCACATCGAGAGGAGTCAGCTGAGGTGGCTCGGGCATCTGTTTCGGATGCCTCCCGGACGCCTCCCTAGGGAGGTGTTCTGGGCATGTCCCACCGGGAGAAGGCCGGGGAAGACCTAGGACACGCCGGAGAAACTATGTCTCTCGGCTGGCCTGGGAACGGCTCGGCGTCCCCCCAGAAGAGCTGGAGGAAGTGTCTGGGGAGAGGGAAGTCTGGGAATCTCTGCTCAGACTGCTGCCCCCGCGACCCGGATAAGCGGCAGAAAATGGATGAATGAATGAATGAACAATATAGCTACAGTCAGAATGACTGCTATTTCTTCCTTCCCACTTCTGAAGCCGTGATTACGAGCTTGACGCATTCGAGTGCTTTGTTGTCGGAAGGAACAGGGATCATGGAGGACACCAGGTTTATTTTTGCCTATTTATTGGAAAAAAGCCAAAATGATATTTAACATCCCGTTCACTGACAACCATATAAACGTTCACCATGCTATCTAGATAGCTTGCTGACATTTCGGTCAAATACAGACTTTTTTTTTTGCTGTGTGTAAAATATACAAAAGGCTTCAAACGATTATTCATATATGTAAATGTGCACTGCATTAACGACAAAAACTAATAAAAAACAGCAGTCACAGCAGCAATCGTTCTGCCCTCCACCATGTTTAAAATTTATGGGCTGCCCAACTCAGGAACCGGTGGTAAATAACGACTTGGCATTCATGTCCAATTTTTTAACTGGCATACTCGTATTTGTGATCATTCCGATAGCACACGAAGGCAGCTTTAATATCAAGTACATTACATGTGTTTTAACATGTCAGTCAATGCATCAAAATAAGTGTTGTACTTTAATGCACAAGAAGAGATTATTAAAATTGTTTTGTAATTAAATGTAACAATTTAGTAGCTTTTTATTTTATTAATAGTATATTTGCATGTAGTTTCTTGTTAAATAAACTTAAGATTTGAAGTACACTACAGTTGCACATTCATTGCAATTTCTTTTTCACAAGGGAATGTTTATATTATTCATGAGGTATACTTTAATCCTTGCTCTCAAAGTGATAATGACTCAGTTATAGCTTTATCAGCCATTTCTTATTTCCAAAAAACCCTGTTCGTCAGCGTTTATGGCACAATAACACATTACAGTTAATTCGATCACCTTTTCCCATCAGTTGGAGGTGGTGAAGACTTGCGAATGTACTGGGTGGATTACCTGAGGAAAACACACATCTTGGTGTACGTGGTGGACTCCTCTGATAGAAGCCGGCTCCCTCAGGCCAAAGACGAGCTCCATCGATTACTGAAAGCACACAATGGTCTTCCAGTGGTGGTCTTGGGAAACAAGCAGGTGAGCAAAAACCTCAGTTCATTGTTGAACTTCAACCCTGTTTAGTGTCAGCTTCATATTGATTTCCGCTGTGGGTGTTTGTGTTTTGTTTTTTTAGTTAAGGGGAAGGTTCACCCTATTTTGAGACGTTTCCAAAATATATTTTTGTAGGAGGAAGACATACAGGTTTGGATTTAGATTTTTGGGTGATTTATAGCCAGGGTTGGGGAGTAACGAAATACAAGTAACTTAGTTACGTATTTAAAATACAAAATTTGAGTCACTGTATTTCATTACAGTTCCATTTTAAATGGGTGGTAATCAGATTACAGTTACATCTGAAAAAGGGATTACTTTGAGTTTTAATGTCATTTAAACAGCGATTGGTGATTCTCTGACTCTAAGTTTCATCAACATTTTAAAACTTTTAAGAGGGATCATAAAAATGTTATTTTTATTTAGTACTGTCCTGAACAAGACAAAATGACTGAATTTATATAAAAAAAAAAAAATCCCAACTGTCAACTGAACTGTCCTGTCATGACCTGATGATCCACGACTGTTTTCATGTTTTGTGAGTCATTTTATAATTCACTCGTCACTGCGACTTTTTCTCACAATTTGTTTTTCCCTCACAATTGCGAGTTTGCATTTCACAATTCAGACTTTTTTTTCTCAGAATTGCGAGATTTAAACTCACAATTGCAAGTTATAAAGTCAGAATTGGGAGAAATAAACTTGCAATATGGACTTTTTTTCTTGCAATTGTGAATTTAGTATGTGAGTTTATATCTCATAATTCAGACTTTTCTCAATATTTTCAGTTTATATCTCATAATTCTGACTTTATAACTCACAATTGCAACATTATATCCTGCAATTCTGAGGGAAAAAGTCAGAATTGTGAGATAAAAACTTGCATTGACCTTTTTTGTGTTTGTTCCACACTTATTAGTATTCCAAAGTATTCTAAAGTATTTAGATTAAGTGACTAAACTTGAGTAATGTAAGGAAGTACGTTCCAAATGACTTTTTAAAGCATGTATTTTGTAATCTGTAGTGAAATACATTTTAAAAGTAACCCACCCAGCCCTGGTTATAGCTTTAGTAGAGTACTAAGCTCCTTTTTCCTTTTTCGCCTTTTATACCATCATCCAGGATAAGCCCAATGCTGTTAGCGTCTCGGAGCTGCGTGAGGCTCTTTCCCTGAGCTCAGTGGTGGATCAGAGGAAGCTCTTCCTGCTGGCCGCTCAGTCGGGATCCGACGGATTAAGCAGAACCTGCGGCCTCCAAAAGTTCCAGGACCTGCTGCTGACATTGGTGTGACTGGTTGGCACCGTGGTGCCAGAGAGGACTGGCAAAGGGATCTTTTGTAACGAGGGAGCATTCCATGTGTGAGGAGTAATCAACGTTTACACCAGGATAATGCCACTGTTGTGACGTTAAGCACAATTTTTCAAAAATGAGTACTGTTCTGATGAGGGCATTATTGCTGCTAGTTACAGTGTACAATATCTTACTTTTCAATAATATGATTATATACAGTATTACAAAGAGTGTATTACATATTATGTTTTATCTCTGCATGTGGAGTCATATTTCCAACAAACTTACGTATTGCTGACAAGTTCTCCTGCTTGTATTTAGCTTGAAAATTAAGCCTATTTTTAGGGCAATAACAAATGTTCCTCATTTGCGTGTACAAATTCCATACTATTGAAGTCAATGATGCCCATCAAATGTTTGGTTATTCAAAGACGTTTGGAACATGAGGGTGAGAATTTGAATGTTTTGGTGAATTATCCCTTTAATAGCCACCAGTATTGCAAATAAAAAGTGTTTCTGCATTCTACATATAGCCATTTAAGAATAATTGAATACATCTGTACAGAATCTTTTCTCTAATTTTCCATATTACTGTAAGGAGAATTGATATTTTCTTAGTTATCATTACTCTAATGTGACTAATGAAAATATGACCTGTTTTTAGGACCATTCCAAATGTTATTCATTATTATATATATATATATATATATGAAAACCATTTGAAATACATTTAATTAATTATCTGATTTAAATACAAATTAATAATAAAAAAAATTCTTATACTTAAGGATGGGGGGGGGGGGCATGTCTATAATCACCATGATTACCAATAATGTCACAATGCAAAAACATTCAATATTTATGATCTTTATGAGAAATTGTTTGGGATAATCTGGATTTTTAGGGACATTCCGTGACTGATTAACCCAACTAATCCTTGAGCACTTTATTTTGCCTCCAGCATGCCAGACTGTGTAGTTGATGGTGGATACCTCAGACAATTCTCTTTTCATAACTGATTAAGGCTTCAAATAGAGATGCTGTTTTGAAGTTGCACAGCTGTTAAAAAATAAGGCCTCTTCACTGTGAAATCAATACATTCTGGTTATGCAAGTGTTTTGAATTAAACAAGAACTGTGGCTTGAAAGAAGAACTATATAAAAAGTCTCTTGGAAAAATACAGCTTCTTTACCCCATATTAATTGCAAATTACATTGGCTAAAGATACTCCTACCCTAGAGCTACATGGACAGATGAAATGCCACCAGTGTTGGGGGTAACGGATTACAATTAACTTGAGTTATGTAATCAGATTACTTTTCCAAGTAACTAGTAAAGTTACGCATTACTTTTTCAATGCTGATTTGTAATAATCAGAACTCTCATACATCTGACAATACTGTGTGGCCAATAAGTTGATAACTTTTGTAACAGTTGGTCAAGATTTTTATTTTAACTAATTCACAACCACATTGAGTATGCAGCATGTGACATCTCTTAAGATACAGCAATGAAGCAACAGTAGTGTCTACATGAGCACTATTGCAGTGCAAACCTCTGTAATTATTCTGAAATAAAGGAATCCTCAATATAAGTTCCACTCCATCAATGGCATTTTTGGCATAATGTTGAATATTGCATTAAAATAATAGACACGTCAGATTAAAAAAAAACCTTGCGACTATTTTTAAAACATTATTTACTATTTATCCTTATGTTGGTGTGTAATTAATTTTGCTGTCACATTTGCCATCGCTTAGCAGGCATAATCCAGTCATTTCAATAGGTATCTGTGTGATCTGGAAATATCGCACAAGTCAAGTCAACTTTATTCATATAGCGCTTTTTACAATGCAGATTGTGGCAAAGCAGCTTTACATTAATAAGAAAATGGTGTCATTGTGCAGCTTATTCTATATATTATTGATTCATTCCGTTGCAAATATCAGTAGTTATTAGTCTAGTTCATTTATGTATATCAGCACTGCAGAAAACAGTGACGTAATCGTCCGGCTCAGCTCAGTTCACATACAACGACACCAAAAACACTGCTGAATATCAAGCAAGTGTCCCCAACTTAAGCAAGCCAAAGGAACCAATACTCCAACAAATGGAGAAAAAATCCTCAGGAGAAACCAGGCTTAGTTCTCCTCTGGTCAACAGTGAACACTTGTCCGATACTCAGGCAGAGTTACGGGTCATTAACCCGATTTGGAATCGCAACAGTCAAAATATTTAATCCAGTTCCATCTAGTTAAAGATCTTTTTGATCACGCCGGTATGGGACGGTTTGTTGGGATGTGTGCCACTGGCTGATGAGTCGGTAAGGTGTTAAAGGATGATCTAGTTCACAGTCTCCGCCGACACCACAGGCCACATTGCTGCCGCACACAGGCACAGGTTCCCCGTCCGACCCGGATCCAGCCAATCACGTTAATTGGTACAAGGATGAAACATTTCAAACAAAGTTTGCAGTTTTCGCACATATTTGCTTTTTCTTGACCAACAGAGTGCTCCTTTGTTTGAAGGTGACTTTGTCGTGCATCCACACATTACTGACAGTGGACAACGGACCTTTTTCGCCAGTGACATTTTGTTAATGTGACTGCGCCTGTAGAGTGTTTTTGAGATTACAACATTAAAACACAAACTGGGCAATCCCAAGATTCTAAATATAATGTATAAGTATACTACCGTTCAAAATGTTGGGGTCAGTAAGGTTTTTTTTGAAAGAAAGAAATGAATACTTTTATTCAGCAAGCGTTAAATTGATTAATCAATTTCAGAGGAAGTGGCGAGTTTGTTCTCTTGAACAAATGGAAACCACTTTATTCCTAAATGTTTTATGTGACATTCAAATTTTTTTTTACATAAGTTGGAAAGAGTTACTGAAATTTGCCATCATAGGAATAAATGACATTTTACAATATTTAAAAGCAGGAAACTTGTATTGCATTTTAATACTATTTCACAATATTGCAATTTTCCCTGTATTTCTGGATCAAATAATTGAAGCTTTCATCAGCAGAAGTGACTTTTAAAAGTCCTACTTTTCAATGGTAGTGTAAAATCGTAATAAATCTCTTTAAATATGGCTGAACATACACTGAACCCAGATTTTTCCTTCATGTTGCACTTTGTCAGAGGGTTGTTTTCACTTCTTTGTATTCATTGTATCAGCCAACTACATGCAACACTAAACAGATCCATTAAAAATCAGAATAAACTGTAAATTTCTATAATTTTTTATGTCTGCATTTCACTTCACAGCACATAATTACAAATGCAAAGCGTACATACATCCACAAGTTGCTCACTAGATTCATAAAAACACTTAAAAGTTAACATGGTCTTGATGATAATGTAGAAAGGAACTGTTGAAAATCCTTTCCGTGGCCACACTCACCAAGACTCCCTAGTCCAGGGGTGTCCAATCCTGCTCCTGGAGAGCCACTGTCCTGCAGAGTTTAGCTCCAACTTACCACAAAACACCTGCCTGGAAGTTTCATGTATGCCTGAAAACCTTGATTAGTTGGTTCAGGTGTGTTTAACTGGGCTTGGAGCTAAACTCTGCAGGAGAGTGGCTCTCCAGGAGAAGGATTGGACACCCCTGCCCTAGGTCATAGGTCTTCAACCCTGCTCCAGGGGACCCGCTGTCCTGCAGAGTTAAGCTCCAACTTTAAACAAGCGCATCTAAACCAGCTAACCCGCTCTACTGGATCCCTTGAAAATTCACAAGCAGGTGAGGTGAAGCAGATGGCATATAAACTGAGCAGGACAGTGGGTCTCCAGGAGTAGGGTTAAAGACCTCTGTCTCTGGACACATGTTGTTCACCATCATGTAGACTTCTGAGATTGCAGAGAAGCAATAAACGCTGCATATTCTTCAGGATGACACCGTTTGTACAATTCCACCTTCCGTTTGATCTGCTTCGGCGTGTCCTGGTAGTAATTCTTATCGTCCCTTGCCATTGCCTGGAATGCCAATAAAACAATCAGTTGTGTGAACTCTATCTAAAGAGTCTTATTTGTGCACATATAGATATATACGGCTCTTTTTGACCTTGTAATTCTCATTGTGCTCCTTCACCATGTGTTGAACATATTCAATCATGTCAGTGGAGCACGTGGTTCTGTCTTCCCCACGGACACTGGCCTCTGCCACCATTTCTGCAATTGAGAAACCAAATCATATTGCCAGGGCTTATGCAGCAGAGCATGAAAATATTATTACAAAACCACTGGTTTCAAAACATACCTTGAACGACATGGGGTTTCAACACAGTTGTGTCCATTGGTTCATTTTTTGTGTCCTGAATCATCAGTTAAAAACAATTGGTTGTCACAACAAACAGGCAGTATTTGTATAAATACACTAATGGCGATTCATGCTTGACACTTGCCTTTTTAGCTTTAATAGGAAGCATACCCTTGGTCCCAGTTGACAGCCCCATGTCTTGTAGATTTTGCTTCACTGTTTTGTGGTCATCCCAAGCCTTGCGTATCTGAGGACTTGTTAAAAAAACCCATTTTATAAAAAAAAAACCTCATAATGCATAACATTGTAGAGTACAAGTCAACAACAGATATTTCAAATGACCGCATCCTTTTAAAAATAGCACTGAACCCTTGTGTGTCCTTAAGGACATTTTGTTTTTCTTTTAAAATTTTTTGCCAGGGTAATTGCCAACTGCAAACACTTTGGGACAAGTATGTATTTTTATTGGACTTTTACTATTTCACCCTCATTTCTTTTAATAAATCTAGCCTATTTTACACCAGGTACACAAAACAGTTGCACTCAGGACCAAAATGTCACCATTGAAACCCATTAAAACTGCAAACTTTAAACCCAGGGCCATTTAACTATAAAATGATGCCGTCTTTGTTAAAACGCTTTCATTCTGTTATTGTTTCTACATTTTCTCACGTTTGGCTGTAAATCACTTTTGTCCTGTTTTCTACTTCTGCATATTATTGAGCCAATTGGATAAATTAAGTAGCTATTATTGTGTGGGCGTGGATGTACAGTAATACTAAAATTATTGGCACCCTTGGTAAATATGATCAAAGGTGGCTGTGAAAATAAATGATCTTTCATTAAAAAACACTCACAAAAAGTCAAACAATTGAAAATGGGTAGAAAAATTACATTTTTAAATGCCCCCAAAAAAAAACAACAAGCTGCCTACAATTAGTTGCACCCCTAGAAATTATGAGTAAAATATCTCTGAAGTACTAGTATATGCCCATTCATATTTACATTTTTAATGTAAAATTGACATAGTTTAGGGTGACTAGGGACAATGCATGACTTCCTGTTTCACAGGAGTATAAATACAAGGAAACAGAAAGGCCAAATTCCCTCAATCATCAGACACAATGGGTAAAAACCAAAGAATACAGTTCTGATGTGAAGCAAAAGATTGTTGAGCTTCACAAAATAGGAAATGGCTAAGAAAATAGCCAAAGCGTTGAAAACTCCCATTTTCACCATCAGGGCAATAATTAAGAAGTTCCAATCAACTAAAGATGTTAAAAATCTATATTCAGCTGGCTGGCAGGACTGGAACTTCAAACAGGACCGGGGTGAGAAAAATAAATGAACTAAAAAAAGCTTTTTGTCAGCAAACAGGCATAAAAAGTACCCCATGCCCATGATTAACCCTTATGTGCTGTTGGGGATGTTTTCATCCACTGTGGGGAATTTTTGAGTCTTAATTTGGCCGTAACTTTCTCCGTGTTTCAGCAAATGGAATGATTTTTGGTGACCAATCTTATTTTGACACATATTTTGGGAAAATGCTTTGAGAATTTTCAAAAACTCAACAGTACTCTGTGGGCAAATTCACGACCCTTTCGTACTGCTTTAAAAATGTATCAGATAAATATTTTTTTGCTTAAATCTATTAATCAACCTCAGTCCTGATCAAAACTACTAAATGTTTAAAAAAAATTCAGGATTTTAACTCTTTAATTGCCAAATTCATAAATGATGTCACTGATTTGGGAAAAAAAATGCGTCAAAGATTAGAAAACGACATTGGCTTTGATGCGTTGTTCGTTTTTGTGCAGCATCAGATTTTAACGTTTTAAAGAGTTAAAATCCTGATTTTTTTTTTTCAATGTAGTAGTTTTGATCAGGACTGAGGTTGATTAATAGATTTAAGCAAAAAATTTTGATATATCTGATACATTTTTAAAGCAGTTAAAATCATAACGAAAGGGTCGTGAATTTGAACAATGCACAAGGGTTAAATTTACTGCTGGATCTTTGAAATTGTACAACATGCACCAAGGAATCTGAAGGATCTGGAGAGATTCAGTATGGAGGAATGTTCTCTAATCTCATCAGGTATTCTCTAACCTCATGATAAAAGTGTGCATTAATTGTTGCCAAAGTATATTAGAGAAAAACAATTATTTCATAAAGTTTAATAATAGAATAAAATTATTTTCACAGGTTTCTTTGTCCATATTTACCAGGGGTGCCAATAATTCTGACCATGACTAAAAACAAAATATGTTTGCATGTCATTTGAGAGAGAAATATTCTAATGTACTGCAAATCACAAATCCCAGCTTTGCTGGCATCTAATGGGAATATTTGGTAATGGCACCAAACAAACTGAAGGCTCATTTGCATATCAACCTCAAGTTTGGAACAACTTTTTGGAAAAAAATTTCTAGAAGTTATTAAATATATTTTATATAAAAGGTTCATAAATCATTTTCAGAAACCTCTTTTTGTTTGTTTTTTTGACATATAGATATTTGTCCTCCAAGGACCTGAAAGTGACTTTAAATTGAAGTAGAAGGGTTAAATAAATAATACACTTCAAAAGAACTCAGCAAACTAAATGTAATGTTATCAGACACTTAAAAGGTGTGACAAGCAGTTGAAAAAAAAAAAAACTGTTTGGAAGTTAGTGGGGCGGACACCAACAACAAACATCTAACCAATCAGAAATAGGGGGCGTATAACAGTTGAGGAGACGGAACGAGCAAGAGGGAGATTTGAGAAAGAAAAAAACTACAGAAAGAGAGATGAGACAATACAAGAGAGCTCAAAACTATCAGTGATTACGTTTACATGCACCCAAATAATCCATTTGTAATCAGAACGACGGCTCAACCGGATTGAAAAACATTCCCAATGAAATTTCAATCGGATTGGAAGGGGTGCTTTGTTCCTTTTCTAATCCGATCCAACAGCAAAAAATTACCATGTAAACGTTTGAATTAGGGCTGTGCAATATGGACAAAATAATCACATCGCGATTTTTTTAATCAATATTGCAATTGCGATTTATTTTGCAATTTTGGTATTTGTTTTTGCTTTTTCAAACATGCTTCATTCTGAATGTATTCAGTGCACAAGAAGTGCAGAACAAAATGTTGCACAATGAAGGAACTGTATTTACAGCTTCATAAAACTGTAATTAACTGATAAATAAAATAAATGAAGGTTAACTAACCTGAAATTCCAGTCATAATAAATCAACTTCAAAATTGTATTTCAATGCACACATTTAACACTGTACAGTGGGATTAACTTCTTAACAACACAACAGACATCATAAAATAAATGAGGATTATTTCACCTGCTTAAACTCGTATTCAACGCCCGCCTTACATTTCTCATACAGCAACTCGTGTGAAATAAGTGCGAGTCGGCATCTTTTGTCCAGTGTTTGAGTCCAAAACTCTCTCAAACGACTGATGTTGAATTTCTCTTTGCTACCAAATCATTTTTATTCTGAACTGCATCCATATTTTTTCTTCTTTCCTTCATTCGCCTATTCCGTTCTCCCGCTTTGCTTTGTTCTCATTTGTGCTGAGCGAGCTCTGATTGGTTAATATCTTAAACATGCGCACAGTAACGTTCCAGTATTCTGAATTAAAATATAAATAAATTAACAAATAAAATTGCAGACTTGTGCGATTTAGAAATTGCATGTGCTCAAATCGCGACTGCGATTAATTGCACAGCCCTAGTTTGAATCAGACTATTTTCTCAATCGTATTCAGAAGTCTCTGGGGCAAATGCACAGTGCAATGCTGACATACAGTGCGCAAATTCACATCTTTATTTGTAAAGACGGCGTCATCCAGATACCAACATCCAGAGATGGCGGAGGAATGGGCATCACTGTTATGAGATGAAGCCACACAGGATGTTGCCAATTTATGAATGTGTATGCCAGCAGGACAAAAATAACCATAAGCTCTGTTGATGTCACATCCTTGGCTGCAAGTGTGATTGATATGGCCTCACGCGGAGTGTGTGCGAAGAAGTTTCAATCAGATCGTATATAAAAACACATACATGAACATTCGAATCAGATTACGACGTTTAGAGTATGTAAAAAGATCTGCAATCTGACTCAATTCCTTCGGACTGACGAAAATTGGTGCAAGTAAACATAGCCAGAGATTTTATGGACATGTTGGCATCTAACAACGAACTCATTTGCATTGACTCTTATGTACTGTATTTTCATCATTTTTCATCATTTAGCAGACGCTTTTATCCAAAGCGACTTACAAGGGGAGCACAATTAGGGGTCAGGTGTCTTGCTCAAGGGCACTTTAGTCGTGGTATTGAAGGTGGAGAGAGTGCTGTTCATTCACAATCCCCACCTTCAATTCCTGTCGGCGTGGGAATCGAACCAACAACTTTCAGATTACAAGCCCGACTCCCTCACCACTAGGCCTACTGTATGTTCAAATGCAATGTTGATTGTCATTAAACGAAATATTTTGTAGTTTAAATTTATGTTAAATGCAACAACACTATTGACATCTTTATATGTAATTTCATTATTATTTTGGAATATGGATAATTGTACAGCCAAATGTACTGACAAGCATTAATGGTACGATGTCTATTTTATTGAATCTTTTATTTGTAATTACACGTTTGTAATTGATTCTGTACATTTGAATAAGATAGAATGTGATATAGAATATCACACGACTACATTTAAAATTATAATCAAGTAATTTACATGTGCTTGAATATGCTAGTCAACACCTACAAATAAGTGTACTTCTTAAAAGCATGACAAGAGGTTATGAAACATGACAAGCTTAACTTAATTATGGAGTTAATGACTTTTAAAAAAAAATGTTGTTTGTATAGCGAGAAAGCCTTTTCTGGAAGGTTTTTAGCATGTTTTTAAAACGTGAAGTGAACTTACCACTCAATGTGTGGTTTCTCCTTTCTTCTCAACTTCTTTTTCAGTTTCTTTTTGTCTGTACTGTAATTAAACGTGTTACGGTTGCGATGTTTCTTGAGTTTCCCCATTTCTGTCTTCTACACCAGTAAACCACTGCTTTGACTCTGAAACACGCGTGTTTGAGGAACGCGGAATTGGCGACTTCTCCTTCTTGATTTTAATGGCGCTTCGCATTCAACGTCAAGGTTTATTACCGCCACCTGCTGGATAGGAGTGTGACTCGAGATCGCAAAAACCCTTTTATTAACGACTCCTAAACACCTACATTATTTAATCTAAATCAGTCATTTTCAGATAGCATTAAAAAATCAATACACTCATCATATGAGTTACTTTGCGATATGGGTGTAGTCAAACTTCATCTTAATTCTTTTCAAACTAAAAAAACAATACTCTCCTTTGTATACTTCGGACAATTCATTATAACGTGTTCCACTTGATTACAATGTTCACATTTTCCTGTCTGATGTTTCCTAACTTTATTCAAAGTACTATTAAGTGCTGTACAGTCTTGGCCAAAAGTTTTGAGAATTCCATAAATATTAGTTTTCACAAAGTTTGCTGCTAAACTGCTTTTAGATCTTTGTTTCAGTTGTTTCTGTGATGTACTGAAATATAATTACAAGCACTTCAAAGGCTTTTATCGACAATTACATGACATTTATGCAAAGAGTCAGTATTTGCAGTGTTGGCTGTTCTTTTTCAGGACCTCTGCAATTCGACTGGGCATGATCTCAATCAACTTCTGGACCAAATCCTGACGGATAGCAACCCATTCTTTCATAATTACTTCTTGGAGTTTGTCAGAATTAGTGGGTTTTTGTTTGTCCACCCGCCTCTTGAGGATTGACCACAAGTTCTCAATGGGATTAAGATCTGGGGAGTTTCCAGGACATGGACCCAAAATTTCAACGTTCTGGTCCCCGAGCCACTTAGTTATCACTTTTGCCTTATGGCACGGTGCTCCATCGTGCTGGAAAATGCATTGTTCTTCACCAAACTGTTGTTGGATTGTTGGAAGTGTTTTGGTACCATTCTTTATTCATGGCTGTGTTTTTGGGCAGAATTGTGAGTGAGCCCACTCCCTTGCATGAGAAGCAACCCCACACATGAATGGTCTCAGGATGCTTTACTGTTGGCATGACACAGGACTGATGGTAGCGCTCACCTTTTCTTCTCCTGACAAGCCTTTTTCCAGATGCCCCAAACCATCGGAAAGGGGCTTCATCGGAGAATATGACTTTGCCCCAGTCCTCAGCAGTCCATTCACGACACTTTCTGCAGAAGATCAATCTGTCCCTGATGGTTTTTTTGAGAGAAGTGGCTTCTTTGCTGCCCTTCTTGACACCCGGCCATCTTCCAAAAGTCTTGGCCTCACTGTGCGTGCAGATGCGCTCACACCTGCTGCCATTCCTGAGCAAGCTCTGCACTGGTGGCACTCCGATCCCGCAGCTGAATCCTCTTTAGGAGACGATCCTGGCACTTGCTGGACTTTCTTGGACGCCCTGAAGCCTTCTTTACAAGAATTGAACCTCTTTCCTTGAAGTTGCTGATGATCCTATAAATTGTTGATTTAGGTGCAATCTTAGTAGCCACAATATCCTTGCCTGTGAAGCCGTTTTTTGTGATGATGGCTGCACACGTTTCTTTGCAGGTTAAGAATGGAAGAACAATGATTTCAAGCATCACCCTCCTTTTAACATGTCAAGTCTGCCATTCTAACCCAATCAGCCTGACATGATGATCTCCAGCCTTGTGCTCGTCAACATTCTCCCCTGAGTTAACAAGACGATTACTGAAATGATCTCAGCAGGTCCTTTAATGACAGCAATGAAATGCAGTGGAAAGGTTTTTTGGGATTAAGTTCATTTTCATGGCAAAGAAGGACTATGCAATTCATCTGATCACTCTTCATAACATTCTGTAGTATATGCAAATTGCTATTATAAAAACTTAAGCAGCAACTTTTCCAATTTCCAATATTTATGTAATTCTCAAAACTGTATGTCCAAATCTCTTCCCTTCTATTTCTCTTGTTAGTAGCGACTTCTTCCCCAGAGCAAAACACACCAACATGGTTCGATATCGCCACCTGCCGTCAAAAAATGTACTATAACAACTCGTCACAAATGAATATGTTGGTGTTATCGCAGATTTCATGTGATTTTTGTTCTATGGAAAAAGAATCTATTGTCCATCTATTTTGTAATTGTATTTACACAAAGATTTTTTGGGTGGATATGGAAAATTTCATTAGGAGGAAAACAAATATTATATTTAAATAAAATAATTTTGTATGTATTATTCCAATGACAATAATAATAATAATAATTTTAATTTTACTGTACAACTGTTTATTGTTTTGGGAAAATTTCACATGCACAAGAAAAAATGGTCAAAATGGTTTTTTTTTGTTGTATATTTAATATGTAAAATTCTGCATAGTGTATACTTTTCTGGTTAATAAAAAAAGGTGTAATCTCAGATAAGAGAAGAGTGTGGATGAATAGAACATTCATGATACATTTTATTAAGGGGAGACACGAGGAGGATGGCAGTTCGTGATAGCACGTTTTATATTTATATATTTATATTTATATATCACACTTCACAGCGTTACTAATAGCATACTAGTAGCATACGTAGCCTACTAGTAACGCTACATGTGTTACTAGTAGCATAATAATATATTATTATTATTATTGTTGTTGTTGTTGTTGTTATAAGTATTATTCTTATTGTTATTGTTATTATTATATTAGGATGATTAGCTTTTATTAATGAAATATTCTAAAACAGGTTTACCTCTAGAGGGAGATATAAACCAAGCTTTGAAAAAGTAACCTGTGCATTTTTTTCAATGCAAGTTCAGAGCTAAACAGGCACGCCATATGTCTGAAAATGAGCATCTGTTATTGTTTAAAATCAAAGAAAGACGTGACAGATATCGATTAATAGACTGCGATTAGCTCAGCCTATATATTCAGCATTATGTGGTTTGAATAACAATACATAATAAGCAGTTATATATGGGGATACGGAAACATATTATCGTGACTCGTACAAACATGCAGCTAGAACGAAACCTACTATAGCGAAGAATTGGTCATGAATATTAAACAGATCACGTGATTTTTTTTAAACACGTTTTTTTCGATTTTTTTTTCTCCATAAAGTATTTTCAGGACAACAATAATGTGTATCAAAACAAATATTTCTATTTATATACAACAAAAAAAGATTAGCATTACTTTTGCTTAGTACATTAATAATGTACTATATAAAATGTATTATTATAATAACGAATTGTAGATATCATATTAAAGGACTAACTAAGGCCATGTATGAAACAAGAGCACAAATCAGATCTGAATTATATATTATAGATATTAATAAGAAGCCTCGTGTCAGCGTAATCCTGTAAACATTCATGAGTTACATTCACTTAGACTATTATTTCTTTAAGCCTTCAAATATTCCTTAGTATATTCTAACTACTATTATAATATTGCTATTATACTAATACATCTGATTGGGAATATGCATGTCCTTTTTTTTAAATATGCAAAATCATTTATATACAATGTGAAAGTAATGTTCTTGTAATTGTATTGTATTGTATTTTTTATTTATATAGCACCAATTTAATACAACGTTAGTGAGCCAAGAGAGAGCAAGAAATATAAATAAAATAAAACAATATAAAACACACACATAACACAACATTTAACAACACTCACCATCATTGCGATTTACATTCGGAATGAATCAAATGGGATTTTAACATAGCTTAAGGATTTTGATGGATCTGATAGTGACTGATTATAATGATGTTGTTGTTTTTTTCGTCTTCTTTTGTTTCCATTGGACCGTTCAAACAGGACGCTCGAGGATGGTTACCAAGCAACGTCATCTTGTCTCATTAATATTCATGAGCTGAGGCTTTGCCATAGTAGGCTCTGCGATCGACGTAAGTCCGAAGCTTCTGGGCGGGAATCAGTAGAGCGAAACGGCAGAGCGGAGAGTCATTCAGGGTTAATAATATTCCGCCGTGGGGGGGAGCGGGGGAGGACACACATACACATACACATATACACACACACACACACACACACACACACACACTGCCAACCCGGCGACGAGGTTGGGCCTGCGGTGCCTGCCTGCAACCCAGGAAACATGGAGCTCGAGAATATCGTGGCCAACACTGTTCTGTTGAAGGCGAGAGAAGGTAAGACATGACAGCCCGTCTGATCATTGTTACTTTTGACAGCTGTGTTCCTCAAACGCTGTGCTATCCGGCTCAAAACGATGGGGGATTCCCCAAAGGAAGTTAGGCCAAAAAGGACAAGAGCAATACTATAAATGCATGCTTCATGATGCTTAATTATTTACGTATCAAACCTGAGAATTCTACATTGATTATGGTGCGCTGCTCGCCGCCTGCGTTGTTGTGTTCCTAACCTTGAGCAAAAAAGATGGACCTGTCAATCAAAAAAAAAAAAAAAATCTCCGTTTCTGTCAAAACACTGTTTGGATTTTACGACATTTTAGTGAACTCTCTGAGTTTCAGTTTGAAGGAGAAGCAAATAACACAATGAGTTGTCAGTAGTGTTGTATACTGACAACAGTCATTCGTGTCTGTGTGCGCGAGATAAGCGCCCGAATGAACTGAATCTCTGAATTAACCGACCATCTGATTTTTGAAAGTGTTTTTCAAAATAGTAATCTACCTACCTAAATGGCTAAGCTTCACTTCATAGTCAGAAATGGTGTCTAGTGGGCACTTTCGGTTGTTAGTCTGCAGGTGTATTTTCTCAAACATGAGGGAATCGCGTCCGTGTTCGAACGTTCTAGTGTAGTACACTTGGGCTACTACACTGTAGTGTACTACAGTATACTTTCCTTGCGAAAATGACCAATGGCAGCCAAAAGGTCTCTAAAATATCGTAGTGACTAGTTAATTTTAATAAGTAAAATAATAATAAAATAAAACACACAATCACCTTCAAACAGTGCTTGTTTTTTTTTTTGTTTTTTTTTTTTGTGTAGGTTTACGTTGATTACAAATGACCAAAAATGTGTTAATTTTATACTAAATATAACAGATGATGTGTTACAAATGACATTTGTTAACATCAGGACATTTTAAAATTTTGAAAGCTGTCTTGTTTCAGTTCAGTCACTGTGCTGTATGATTGCTTAATATGTTGTTTCCTCCTTTTTGACATTTAACAATAGCTTATTTAAGTAGGCGAGACTTTATATTTATGTTGCACTACATGAATTTTTGGATTATTTTGGGAAACATGTTTGCATCTTCTCAAAATTGGAATATTTGATTTATTATTTATTATTATTGATTTATATGCGCACATCATTATTTTTAAAAATGTACTTGTCCCCCGTAATCATTAATCATAATATCTTGCCCTCGACACCTCTTCTCTGATGATGCGCTTACTGGTGAGAGGGCGGGACAACCTGTCAATCTCATGCGATCAACCAATAGCAAACCACAATGATCCAACCTTCCTATTAATTCCCGTTTCACTCAGAAATACGGCACAATTGAGAAGAAAAGAATCGCAACTTCCGTTTCATGCCGTTTTTGAACCATGGTTTGAAATGCATGTGATTCTCGGATTAATTGCAAAATTTAACCATCATACAGCAAAAGTTCATCATTTGCACGTTTTATGTTCTGTCAGTTGTGCACGCTGTTTTCAGTCCCTCGAGAAAAACGCAGATTGGTGATTCACCCAACACCCTGTTCTCACTAGATACTACCTTCATGTAAAGTCATTTCTTATCACTTCCTATGATAAGCAAGCTACTAAATCACAGAATATTTAAGTTCTCATTCTGTTTTATTTCAGACCTTCATTAACACATGAATCAAACATTGAGTCAAACAAGTTCTGTAGCTTTACAAAAGGAATATTCAACAACTTCTGTAAAAATGAATAAATAAAATATAAAAAATAAAATGTGTGCTTCCTGTTTAACAGAGGTAGCTATACAAAACAGACAACTTCTGTTAAATGAAGTGCAATCTCTTACTGCAACGTAAATTATTTTACATACTACTAATATACAGCGTTGACTTCAGTCTGTGGTCCAACGGTTGCACGGAGTGCAAAATAATTTGCCCCCACTGTCATGTGACACACCGGGAAACTGCTTTGTGCGCTCTTTTGCGCTTATTTTTGTTGGCAAATGAGAATGATTTGGTTTCACCGCGGGGTTTGCAGATTATGTTCACGTCGCGTAATTACGTCACTTCATAAGGTTCCCATAATGGCGCTTTACTTGTGTGAATTAAATGCAACATTTTTCAACGTTCTGATAATGTGACTTTTGTGCAACGAAAATACAGCGATTATGAAATCATGCTAGCCCCACATATTTTGCTTGCGGAAATCGCCAATTTATGCGGCGAAAGTGCGGCGTATTTGAAAAAATGCGACCCCCGCATAAATATGCGGACTTTGGCTGATTATGCATGAAATCAAGCGATCGCATAATCGCGTTTTTCTGGAGGGACTGTGTTTTCTTTGCACACACACACACAGAGCCTCATAGACCGCATGTGAACGCCACAATCCATTTACTTCCGCTTCTGTTTGTGCTTGAACGGACACATACATGCAAAATGATGTCCATCTCTGTGAGTATCCTTGTAAACACAGTTGCTCATGTCTTAGGTAAAGCAAACAAAGAAATATCATTATATTGGCTCCATGCATTCTGTCTTAAAGTGACCACAGGCTAATATTCTTGCTGCTTTCTGTGTCAGAAATATTATCAACCAACAAAATGCAAACACAGATTGCTTATATTCAGTTTATACAGTGAAGACTATAGTGTTATTTTATATTTATTCATTTACTTGAATACTTACCTGAAAAATATAAAGCACTGTTTATTTCATTTAACCCTTATGTGCTGTTGGGGATGTTTTCATCCACTATGGGGAATTTTTCAGTCTTAATTTGGCCATAACTGTGTTTCAGCAAATGGAATGATTTTTGGTGACAAATCTTATTTTGACACATATTTTGGGAAAAAGCTTTGAAAATGTTCAAAAACTCAACAGTACTCTGTGGGCACGACCCTTTCGTTATGATTTTAACTGCTTTAAAAATGTATCAGATAAATATTTTTTTCAATTTTTTTTGCTTAAATCTATTAATCAACCTCAGTCCTGATCAAAACTACTAAATAAAAAAAAAAAAAAAATCAGGATTTTAACTCTTTAATTGCCAAATTCATAAATGATGTCACTGATATGGGAAAAAACGTGTCCAAGATTAGAAACAACATTGGCTTTGATGCGTTGTTCGTTTTTGTGCAGCATCAGATTTTAACATTTTAAAGAGTTAAAATCCTGAGTTTTGATCAGGACTGAGGTTGATTAATAGATTTAAGCAAAAAAAATTGAAAAAAATAAAATTTTAAGCAGTTAAAAGTAGTGGCTGTTTTCAGCCAGGAACATAACGAAAGGGTGGTGAATTTGAACAATGCACAAGGGTTAAATCTCCCCAATCATTCTAGAATGATTCATTTTTTGCTATTAAAGTAGTCTGGTGGATTTATTTCATATCGCAATATATATTGCATCTCAGCTTTTTCCACGATCGGGCAGCCCTTGCTAGCAGTAACAGAAATCCACTTACAGTGGAACTCCTTTTACATTTGCACAGTAGGTTCCCTTTGAAAGTGCATTGCATGGTCAAATTTTCTATGTCTTTCCAATAGAAAAATGTGCAAATTCTCATCAAATTCAGCACATTCGCTGTGCTGACCAACAGAAAGCTGCATGGTTTGATGCTACTGACGATTGACAATGCCCTGAGAAATATTGACCACACCTTAAATGATTGGGTTAGGGTTAGGGTTAGCTTCTTGTTTACTCCCTATTACCCTCTTCAAATCTTTTCTCCGTACAAGACAGGATGTAGTCATGTCCTGGTTTGATTCTTAAAGTTGAGCGGTTCTTTTTTTTTAACAATGAAGGTGTTTCATATCTCAATCCAGCGAAGCCACAGGGTTTATAGAGCTTGTTCCACTTTTTCTCAGAAGAGCTGTTCCACACAAAGCACAACAAGGAAGATGAATATTTTGTATGCAATGTTTTATACTTCGTTGGTGATTTATATTGTGATTAGTGTGATGAAAGCGGGGCCTTTTGGTAAGTGCTGGAGGCAAGTTTTGCACACAGTGAATGAAACCACTTCACCTCTGCACTGCTGCTGCATAAACAGTACATTTCACAAGCCATTTGCATCTTGGCAACTTCCCACAACGATAAAGCCGGAGATTCGCTACTGTACCTGTACCATCGTAGTCTCGTCACTGCAATTAAAGACAATTATGTTACAAAAGATTCTATTTCAAATAAATGCTGTTCTACTGAACTTTCCGTTCATTAAAGAATACCGAACAAAAAAAATTTTCACCAATATTTTAAGCAGCACAACTGTTTTCAGCATTGATAATATTAAGAAATGTTTCTTATGCAGCAAATCAGCATATTAGAATGATTTCCGACAATTGCAAAATGGTTGTAGCTGTGCCGTTACAGAAAAAAAGGACATTTTAAAATGGAAAACAAAATATTGCAGATTATTTGGGTCCCAAATTTTCTATCTAAAATTTCATTTGATTTCTGTATAATGAAGAATCACTGTCTGCATTACCTTCTGTTGTTATCATCACCTCAGTCATTTTAGCAAAAAAGTTCCACATCTCGAGCACAGTCCCGTGACCGTTTTATGTTTGATGACTTTTCCATCATCACTTTACGTATTAATTATTCGAGGTATAAGTGGTCTATATTTGAGGCAGTGTCTAGACTTGCACAACAGGTGTTGATTACGGAAGATAAAGAGGTTTCTCTGCCGGCCTCATCATGTGAGAAAGTCTTTGTTGAAACCCACAGTCGTGTTTTGAACTCAGTCACCAGCTTCTCCCGTACATTTGTAATCATTTCATCTTCTGCCCTCCTATCCCATCCCATTAGCATCAAATCTATTCCTCGAATTCTCTCATAACCTAGCAACAATGCAAACACCTGGCTGAAGCTTTCACAAGAGTCCTCTCCTTTCCCGACGAGCGTGTCCCACGCGCAGCATCGCTTCCTGACCTTTCTCTGTTGACAAGCTCGGCGGGCCCAGCACCTGGGCCAGTCATTCTAATCGGGGAGCCCGAGCTGCCCCGATGACGTTAGCCGGGACGGGCGCGGGCCAAAGGGACATTCTCGCGGCATTGGCGCGATTCTTTTCCTGAAATCAATCCAGGGACGTATTAGATGCGAGCTGAATGTAAAGATGTACAACAGGGACTTGCGCCTGATCATGTTAGAGTGGAATATTTCAAATTGAATTTGATAATAATTTAAAGGGGTCCTATTGTGTTTTTTTTTTGTTTTTTTTCACATTTTCAACTGTCTTTAGTGTGTAATGTTGCTGTTTGAGCATAATAGAATAACTCCGAAGCGAGTTATTCTATATCTGAACTCCCTGAGGCACCTCGATTGTAGTCTTGTTTACTTCCAATGAACTAACATGTCACAATATCCCTCATTTGAATAATTCCAACTTAAGACATATGCAAAAAAAGGGGGGCAAGGCATGGTTGAGTTGCTTTAGTCGGTTAGTTTCACAGAGACGCTGTTTTTTTTTCACCCCTTCACATGTCGTGCTTCCGAAAGAGGTTCGGGGTTGATTAGCTTAGCTTGAGTTTTTTGAACATTAAAGGACTAATTCACCCAAAAATGAAATTTCTGTCATGTACCCACCCTCATGTTCCAAACCCATAAGAAAACAAAATGAAACAAAAATAAGGACAAATTCTTCTCTCCCCTGTCAGAGTTTGTTGAATAAAGTCGTTTTTTTTTTTTTTTGTGCGCAAAAAGTATTCTTGTCGCTTCATAACATTAAGTTTGAACCATTATAGTCAACAGTTATTATCACTATGTTTAACAATGTTGTTAAACAATGTTCTGGACCTTGAATGACGGTAATTATGTTGCTTCCTATGGGGGGTAAAAAAAAAAAAAAAAAAAACGCTTGGATTTCATCAAAAATATCTTAATTTGTTTTACTAAGATGAGCAAAGGTTTTACTGGTTTGGAACAACATGAGCGTGAGTACTTCATGACAGAAATTTCATTTTTGGGTGAACTAACCCTTTAAATTATGTAAACGTATTCCTATAAACAATTATGAACCCGTTAATGAGCATAACGGGACCCCTTTAACCATTTTAACGCTGATCACATGGTTTGTTGCCCTGTAGAACGTTTAACATTTGCACTGCCATTCTCGTCACGGAAAATATTTTAGCAATTTTTCCCAAAAAGTTTCAATTTCGGTTATGATTAGTCATAATTTTATGATTTTTACATTGTGGTCGTTGAGTAGGTTGCCCAGCCCTTACAAAAACCCATTGATTTGCTTCAGAAGGCTGTTACTTTACGTATTACGTATATGCATTTTGACTTCAAAATATGCCCCCCCCCCCCCCTCACAACCATTATAAAGCTTGAATATTTTTAATTAAATCTTTTTTAATGGAGCAAATACCAGTAAATTGACTAGCTCAAACCTTAGTAAATCACCTTTAAGTACTCTCCTCCCATAAATTTTGCGTCTGAAAGGGAAACTCCTAATGCATATGCAAGAAGGTCAGCCACAAAAATAATTTTTCACTGCGTGCCTCTAGTAAATCCTGACGGTAGTTTATTAACGCCAAAAGAGGGTTTGCGCTGGCTCGTAGTCTCTAAGATTTTGAATTCCAGAGAAAGTCGATTTCTTTTTATTTCTAGTTCAATGCTGTCTGGTGTATTAGCCAGCTCAAGTCTACGCTTAAAAGAGACAAAGGTTATTACCGTCACACGGTATCAAACATACCATCACGCATTATACCAGAAACCACTTCACAAATGTTTTAACGTCGATGAAGCAATTTAAAGAAGTCTTATTTTGCAAGCTTTCAAAAGTGCCCTAATTGAAGAATCATCCCTATCTATTATTATTCACATAATAGGATGTGATATAAATGTATTCATATCCCACTCCGTCTTCTAAAGCCCACCTGTGTTAAGATAGTAATCTAATAGCATTTTAGAGCCTGTATGCAGTTCCTGCCTCTAATTTGATCTTTGCTTGATTCCTTTGCAGGAGGGGGTGGGAACAGAAAAGGCAAGAGCAAGAAATGGAAACAGATGCTTCAGTTCCCTCATATAAGTCTATGCGAGGATTTACGTCAGACTATAGGTACACAGCTCACGCTTATATATGTGTTAATGTGTAAGTCACACTCATGTCAAATGAACAAATGTGGAAATGCTGTTCACTCGTATAGAAAAAGCTGGTTCTTTGTTTTTTTTTGTCTTCTCAAATCAATGCTGTTGATGAATTATGACAGTGTTTAATTTATGCTGTCTATACCGTAAATATGAATGTTTAAAAATGTCCACATTTTATCTCGCTCGTCTTTTTGAACGAGCAGCTGAAAGTCAAGCATAGACATTCCAAAATAAAAACACAGAGTGTTTTTCGGGCTTGTCTATAATTAAAAGTTCCACATTATGGAGAAATAATAATAGTTGTCTAATATTAAAGTCTGGAAATAAAATAATTGAGAATCAATCATTTTAAATGCTACAATTTCGGCATCACGCACACACATCTCTTCTTAAAAAAACAACCGGTGTTATTAAAATGATTTGATGAGTTATTAAAAATGTTGTTCATGTCATGAATATCCAATATTGACCAACACCAAAATTAAAAAAAAAAAAAAGAAATCTGTGATACAGGCTGATAACCTAATTATGATACTGATATATCATGCATACCTTTTTTCATTTGGCAAGCTATATGATTTCTAAGGTGTTTTGTGTGTTTTTTGGCATGATTCTCTATGGTTTTTATGGCTGCCAATGAACGGGATGTTAAATATCATTTTGGCTTTAATGCAATTTTCCTAATAAATAGGAAAGAATAAATCTGGTTGTCATACATGATTCCTGTTCTTTCTGACAGCAAAGCACTAGAATGCAACAAGCTCGTAATCACGACTTCAGGATTGGGAGGTAAAAAAATTTGATTGCACGTGAAGGCAGCATTATTCCACTTTCTGCCATTCATATATTCACTGAACTAAAATATATATATATATATGCTAATGATGCCACAATTTTTTTTGTGCCCCCCCCCCCCCCCCTCTCTCCTATATATATATTTATTAGGAGAGAGAGGCACAACAAATGGGTGTATGAAAAAAAAAAAAATTGTGGCATCATTAGCAAGACCAAGGTAGATGTTGTATGTTGGGACAGGAGGTGTTTCGCTCATTGTTTTTGGCAATCAAGCATAGGTGGAGCATGTGTAAGGCTGGGCAAGGTTAGCTGTCCCCTGGCCACGGACTTGAGACTACCGTGGGATTTTTTTTTCACTCAATTTACCACTGACTGCTAATGCTTCTGATTGCTTTTAGAGGGAAAGACTGCCCATAACTTCTGGTCTAGGATATGTTTTCTCCGTAATAGTAGCATTGTGGCGAAACTGGTGTTTGCCCTTTTTAGAGCATCAAAGGTTTCTATTTACAATGTGTTTTGCAGCGTTGAGCATTGTAGCCGATCACAATCAGTTGATTTCTTGAATGCAATAGCCGATCAGATATGTTGAGAGTTTTTGCCCAGTGCTGAGTTCTGCACACCCGCAAATCCTCTCGTTATAACTTAACTCATAACAAACAAAGTGTAGAAATGATGTGGGCTGAATAAGAGAATCATTGCGCTTCGGTCAGCCTCATTGATTATAGCAGAACTTTGTGAGATCGCAATTAATTGAGGTGACAGTTTTTTAGTGATTATAAATGGAATGCTCTTTGCATGCTTTCTTGGCGATATATAATTCATTCAGAATTTGAATAAAACTTGTGTTTTTGCTGGATTAGGGAAGGCAGTGGTTATTTATTATTCGAATTGGCTGCTATGCTAAATCACGCATACAGTATGCATGTTTTTCTGGTAAAATTATTGTAGTTTGCGAACGTAGAGCTTTAATATGGGTAGTCGTGGCCTAATGGGGAGGGAGTCGGGCTTGTCACCTGAAGGTTGCTGGTTCGATTCCCACTCCGGCAGGAATTGAAGGTGGGGATTGTGAGTGAACAACTCTCTCTCCACCTTCGATACCACGACTAAAGTGCCCTTGAGCAAGACACCTAACCCCTAATTGCTCCCCGGGAGCTGTCGAAATAGTGCACTTGGGATGGGTTAAATGCAGAGCACCAATTTCGAGTATGGGTCACCATACTTGACAATACGTCACGACTTTCAATAACAAATCATTTATCCGGAGCGTTTATGCTGATGTGTAGGTTAAGATGTGTAGGTTGTTGCTCGATGTCATGTAACTTGAAAATACTTCATGGCATTCAATTTAAATATGTTTTTAAGGAGGAAGTGCATCTAACCCTGGAGTTGGTTTATCAAGGCAATTGCAATCAATGTGTCACAGGTGCAGAGACTAGCACACACATAGATTCACAAACAAAAACACATTTGCACTAAATCTTTTGTCGGTCTTGTTCCTTCTAAGGGTAATGCATTAGTTCAGCTGTTTTGCAAGCTTTGTAAAGGTTATGAATACTTATGCAATATTGTCCAAAGTTATGAAGTTGTCATAAATGTAAACCGGGATGTTGAGAATGTAGGTTGGCCACAGAGTTTCATGCCTGCGTCAGCAACAAAGTGCACAGGGTAAGTGTGCTGCTGTTGTAGAGTAGAGGAAATTGTGGCCGGGCTAGAAAGAGGAAGTTAACTGTCTTTTTTTTTTTTTTTGTTAGTCACTTAATCCTTCTCAAGACGCAAAAAAAAACCTTGTTTTTTGATTTTGCACTGGTAAATTAAAATTCAAAATATTTTGCAGATGTTTTGTGAATTGTTTAGGCTTTTAAATTTTTGTTTACAGTATGTGTGTGCCTTGTGACCAACTTTTGCTGAATCAGTTTCCTTTAGAAATCACATAGATGTTCTTACCAAATCTAGTGTTGCAATATCCATGCTCTCTCACCACTGCACCTCCCAACTCAGTTGATTTTAAAAGGAAATATACAGTTCAGTTCAGTTTTAAAACTTTCATGATTGTTATAAGGTCATGATATTTTGTCATTGTAGATTTGTTATTTGACAACTTAAAGGCCCACCGAAGTGCCTTGAAGCGCACAGCATTATTCAGTGTGTTGACGTACTTTCCACTGAAACAGGAAGACTGGGCGGGACATATTGAAAATCTCCTCTGCAATTCGACTGGGCATGCTCTCAATCAACTTCTGGGCAAATCCTGACTGATAGTAACCCATTCTTTCATAATCACTTCTTGGAGTTTGTCAGAATTAGTGGGTTTTTGTTTGTCCACCCGCCTCTTGAGGATTGACAACATGTTCTCAATGGGATTGAGATCTGGGGAGTTTCCAGGCCATGGACCCAAAATTTCAACGTTCTGGTCCCCGAGCCACTTAGTTATCACTTTTGCCTTATGGCACGGGGCTCCATCGTGCTGGAAAATGCATTGTTCTTCACCAAACTGTTGTTGGATTGTTGGAAGTGTTTTGGTACCATTCTTTATTCATGGCTGTGTTTTTGGGCAGAATTGTGAGTGAGCCCACTCCCTTGGATGAGAAGCAACCCCACACATGAATGGTCTCAGGTTTGGTGCCCCAAACAATCGGAAAGGGGCTTCATCGGAGAATATGACTTTTCCCCAGTCCTCAGCAGTCCATTCACGACACTTTCTGCAGAAGATCAATCTGTCCCTGATGTTTTTTTTTGGAGAGAAGTGGCTTCTTTGCTGCCCTTCTTGACCCCAGGCCATCTTCCAAAAGTCTTGGTCTCACTGTGCAGATGCGCTCACACCTCCTGATGCCATTCCTGAGCAAGCTCTGCACTGGTGGCACTCCGATCCCGCAGCTGAATCCTCTTTAGGAGACGATCCTGGCACTTGCTGGACTTTCTTGGACGCCCTGAAGCCTGCTTTACAAGAATTGAACCTCTTTCCTTGAAGTTGCTGATGATCCTATAAATTGTTGATTTAGGTGCAATCTTAGTAGCCACAATATCCTTGCCTGTGAAGCCGTTTTTTTATGCAACGCAATGATGGCTGCACGCGTTTCTTTGCAGGTCACCATGGTTAACAATGGAAGAACAATGATTTCAAGCATCACCCTCCTTTTAACATGTCAAGTCTGCCATTCTAACCCAATCAGCCTGACATGATGATCTCCAGCCTTGTGCTCGTCAACATTCTCACCTGAGTTAACAAGACGATTACTGAAATGATCTCAGCAGGTCCTTTAATGACAGCAATGAAATGCAGTGGAAAGGTTTTTTGGGATTAAGTTCATTTTCATGGCAAAGAAGGACTATGCAATTCATCTGATCACTCTTCATAACATTCTGGAGTTTATGCAAATTGCTATTATAAAAACTTAAGCAGCAACTTTTCCAATTTCCAATATTTATGTAATTCTCAAAACTTTTGGCCACGACTGTACACAACACAATGCTGGTGCACAAACTACAAGACATTTGGTCAAAAGACAGTCCCAAGAAAAAGTTCTTGCATAAATTCACACGAGAATTTCACAATTATTTCAACCTTGTTGTTGCATTGCACACACTACGACCAAAGCCACTTGAGGGCTAGCCTGCAACCTTAGCTGAGAAAAGCGTAAATTAGTGCCTGCTAAGAGACCGGTGGTCTTTTTTTTTTTTTTTTTTTTTTTTTTTTTTTTTTTTAATGGATGTCAGTGGAGGAGACGCTTTACTACACTAAATAAACTGCATTTGTTATGAAATAGCTTATCTTTTATCCACAGCCCATCGGTTAATCTTCAACATTTTTGCTCTGAAACGTTCACTCTGAATTGATCTATTTTTTAAATGTTGTTTTATAAAATAAGTCATGGACTTTTGCGAATCCGCCATTTTGTCTGGCAAAGCAGTCAGTGGAGTTAGTAGATTAACTTGAAAAATTGTGTGTCCTCACGTCTTTCAGCACTTGAAACAACATTCCTTCTGATGTCCATTCATATTTATTTGATGCTTTAAATGAACTAGTATGAAGAGATGATCGGTTCACGAGCTGCTTGAAGGACCTACAGCGACCTGTCACGACACATTAAAGAGACACTATACACTATTAATTGTTTAATCTTCTTTGAAAATGCACGAAAAGCGCATAGCTTGTCAGACATAGTAACTAAAGGGGGCGAGTGTTTGCGAAGGATCAATCGCGCAATAGGTTTACCGCACTTCTTATTCATTTCTATGGTTTCTGCAAACAGTTATTGCCCGTCGCAAAACTCGGAACAAAATTCAATGGCTGTGATGTGATTGGTTATCAGAGCACACGTGATTCGAGTTAGCTGTTATGCTTTCTCCAACGGACCCTCGTTTCTTCGAGCACTGATGCAGCCAAAAGTCATATAGTGTGAGCCTGCCTTAAGATGAAGTAATGGCACTTTGTAGAACAATGTTTTTGCAGGAAGGTTGTGGAAGAAACTTGAGGTGTTACACAATCACTCTTAACTTCCTGAGCGATCTTGAGTGTGTGCAATGCCAGGGAAATGTGGCATTTCTTTCTATTCTCATAACAAAAACTTCTCCTTGTATAGAGATAAAATAAGCAAAAATGCTCAGGAAGCAGATGGTAACATTTCATTTTGAAAATGTAAATGTTGCATGGCTGTGCAAAAGTGCGTGATGATTCTAGGATGTTGTGTGTGATTTATAGTAAAGCGGTATTATTTATTGTATATTATAGAACTTATACATGAAGTTATAGCCAATAGCAGATAAATGGCTAATATTAAAGTATTATTATATCTGTACTATTTTATCTGAAAAAAAATCTTTATTTAATAAAAATAAATATTATTTTATATTCTACAATTTAGGCATGTGGCATCACAGTATTATAATACAGGACTATATATATATATGTACAGTAATATAATACAGAATAAAAAATGCAAAGCAGTGTTATTATTAAATGATTTATAATTAAAGTTATTACTATTTTTAAAGCTTAAGTTAATGTTAGCTTACAGCAAAGGCATGCACCATTGAATATCCAAAATTGACCAATACGGATAAATTAAAAACGAATCGGATAAAGGCCGATAACCAATTATGATACTGATGACTGATATGTCATGCTTACCTTGTTTCCATTTGGCGAGCTATTTGATTTCTAAGGTGGTTTGAGTGTTTTTTGGCACTATTCTCTATGGTTGCTAGGGTGTTGTTTGGGTGGTTGCTTGGTTTATGGGCAAAATATGCATCCATTCATAAGTTTAAGCACATCTCTTTTCAACAACCTATGATTTGAGTTATCATTCATGTTTGCAGCACAAAGCGTGTGGGATGGGTTACATGCTGAATTTACTACTTAGGCCTAGGAGTTTGTTCACATCATAAGTAAGCAAAGCTGCAGGAATGGTGAGATTCTCTTTGTAAACAGCACTGTTATTGTATAGCTGACATGCACAGATGCATAATTGAGGAGTGGGGTTTGGGGGGGGGCATTAAAAGTACCTATTAGTTTAAATTCAATCATATAATTTCCTCTGAGTTGGAGCCTAATTTATCCTAATGTCACCAGATTCTGCAAATGAGATGTGGTTTAGATGGGAGTCAGCTGTGAGCCGCCCAGGAGTCTACTCTGGGAAAACATTGCCTATTGATGTTGAAGAAAAGCTTTCTCTGTTTCCCATTATTCCATTATATTAGCATGGTACCTGACATAACGAGAGTTCATTGGTGAAACTGGTTCAAAAGGAAACAGTGCCATGAATATTAATCAGCTTGACTTGGGCAGGAAGTGAAACACTTGTAGGGTGTGTGTGTGTGTTTGTGTGTCCGTGCACTGTGCCCATCGTTTCCTTTGTTATAATTACGGTCTCAAGCCATTCCGCACTTTTTTTTCTTTCTTTTTTTTTCTCAAACAGCTTAAACTTTATTTACTTTGCTATTGGAGTTCTAATCTAATCTGAAAAATGTATTATTAGTATTATTATTACTGCTACTACTACTACTACAATGACCAATTCCATTACACTTTTGTGAATAATCCCATGTCTCATGTAACTTTGGTGCCTTTTAAGTGTAACGAGAATCATGCATGCTTCGCCTTAGGTGTCCGAAGAAGGAACTTGAGTGCAAAACCACAAACGAAGGTCCAAACAATATAAACATTGAAACGAATGCTTAAAAGAGCTCAAGACATAAAGGACCGCTTTGGGCAGCTCTGATTATTTTAAACCTTCCACGCCTGGGGTGTTCCCATTCCATTTAATGTGCTCCATTCAATAATACCCTCTTCATCATTTTACATTGTGAACACGTCATATCTTGCCACATTGCTTCTAGGGAGGCCGAAGATCAGTGCATTCGATTTTTCTCCACTTTGTCAGTAGTATTATATCAAAACGTACCTTACGGACAAGTCTGTCCCTAAATAAATAATTGAGCTTTCTCTTATAGGTTTTATGTTTGAAAATGTGGCTCACAGTGAATTGTACGTGTATGTTATGTACATTTCGTATCTCAAGTCAAGTCATCTTTATTTATATATACGGAATGAATCAATAATATATAGAATAAGCTGCACAATGACACCATTTTCTTATTAATGTAAAGCTGCTTTGCCACAATTTGCATTGTAAAAAGCGCTATATAAATAAAGATGACTTGACTTGACTTGACTATATAGCGCTTTTTACAATGCAAATTGTGGCAAAGCAGCTTTACATTAATAAGAAAATGGTGTCATTGTGCAGCTTATTCTATATATTATTGATTCATTCCGTTGCAAAGATCAGTAGTTATTAGTCTAGTTAATTTATGTATATCAGCACTGGAGAAAACAGTGACGTAATCGTCCGGCTCAGCTCAGTTCACAAACAACGGCGCCAATGCAGGCATATCAAAAACACTGCTGGATATTAAGCAAGTGTCCCCAACTTAAGCAAGCCAAAGGAACCAAAACTCCAACAAATGGAGAAAAAAACCTTGGGAGAAACCAGGCTTAGTTCTCCTCTGGTCAACAGTGAACACTTGTCCGATACTCAGGCAGAGTTACAGGTCATTAAACCGATTTGGAATCGCAACAGTCAAAATATTTAATCTAGTTCCATCTAGTTTAAGATCTTTTTGATCACGCCGGAATGGGACGGTTTGTTGGGATGTGTGCCACTGGCTGATGAGTCGGTAAGGTCTTAATATCTAAATTGCGACATATGCTCTCAATGACAAATGCGGAACAGCTAGTTCATGCGTTTATGACCTCGAGACTAGATTACTGTAACGCTCTATTGGGTGGTTGCCCTGCTTGCGTGATAAACAAATTACAGCTGGTCCAAAACGCAGCTGCTAGAGTCCTTACTAGAACCAGGAAATATGAACATATTAGCCCTGTTCTGTCAAAACTGCACTGGCTCCCGATTAAACATCGTATAGATTTTAAAATCTTGCTAATTACTTACAAAGCACTAAATGGCTTAGCTCCCCAGTACCTGAGTGAGCTCTTAATGCATTATAGTCCTTCGCGTCTATTACGATCTCAGAATTCTGGCCAGTTGTTAATACCTAGAATATCAAAATCAACCGCAGGCGGTAGATCCTTTTCCTATTTGGCACCTAAACTCTGGAACGATCTTCCTAGCATTGTTCGGGAAGCAGACACACTCTGTCAGTTTAAATCTAGACTAAAAACGCATCTATTTAACTTGGCATACACATGACGCACTATAAACTTTTGTCTTCATATCCGTTAAAGGATTGTTAGGCTGCATAGATCAGGTCAGCCGGAACCGGGATCACTTCCTATAACACCAGATGTACTCGGTACATCAGAAGAAGAATGGCGTCTACGCTAATTTTTTGTCTCTCTGCTTATCCCGAGGTTTACCAATTAACGTGATTGGCTGGATCTGGGCCGTGTCCGGGTCGGATGGGGAACCTGTGCCTGTGTGCGGCAGCAATGTGGCCCTGTGGTGTCGGCGGAGACTGTGTTAACTAGCCCATCCTTTGTTAAGACCTTACCGACTCATCAGCCAGTGGCACATATCCCAACAAACCGTCCCATACCGGCGTGATCAAAAAGATCTTAAACTAGATTAAATATTTTGACTGTTGCGATTCCAAAACGGTTTAATGACCTGTAACTCTGCCTGAGTATCGGACAAGTGTTCACTGTTGACCAGAGGAGAACTGGCCCCCCGACTAAGCCTGGTTTCTCCCGAGGTTTTTTTCTCCATTTGTTGGAGTTTTGGTTCCTTTGGCTTGCTTAAGTTGGGGACACTTGCTTGATATTCAGCAGTGTTTTTGATATGCCTGCATTGGCCCCATTGTATACAAACTGAGCTGAGCCGGACGATTACGTCACTGTTTTCTGCAGTGCTGATATACATAAATTAACTAGACTAATAACTATTGATATTTGCAACGGAATGAATCAATAATATATAGAATAAGCTGCACAATGACACCATTTTCTTATTAATGTAAAGCTGCTTTGCCACAATTTGCATTGTAAAAAGCGCTATATAAATAAAGATGACTTGACTTGACTTAAAGGATGAGCTAGTTCACACAGTCTCCGCCGACACCACAGGGCCACATTGCTGCCGCACACAGGCACAGGTTCCCCGTCCGACCCGGACACGGCCCGGATCCAGCCAATCACGTTAATTGGTATACCTCAGGATAAGCAGAGAGACAAAAAAAATGACCGTAGACGCCCAAGTGACAAAACAACCTGATAAAAATAGCTCTACACCCTTGCCTCATTTAGTACACGCTGATCAACGAATATGCAAATTAGCCCCGCTTCCACTCGGTCAACATACTGAGGTAAAAGCAGCACAATGGTATCGCTTTTTACAACATCGGACACATAACGGCAATTAATATGATTAGCCTTTTGCCTGACTATGTTGTCAAAGCTAATAATTTGTTACACAATAGCTAATAATATTACACAAACCATGTTCCCATTCACCATGTCAGAGTCTGACAGCTGGCATCTAACAATCATCTTCCAACAATCCTTACAAATGCTTTGAACAACTCAGAATGTCAGGCATATAGTTCATCGTAATATACATCATACACCCGCAATATTGCTAAATCTACACAATTTTTCATATCAACAGAAAAACATACCAGCATAACCTGGCTTCTCGGGTTGGCACGGGCGGACTGAAGGTCCAATAACCGAGACTATTTCGACTCGTTACATTCGATGGCTGATTTCAAATGGTTGTGCGCTTGTTTGTATTCACTCTCTGTCTAAAAACTGTAAAAGGCAGCGTTGAGCATTGTAGCCGGGATAACCTGGCTTCTCTCGAGACTCCCCTGCTAGTTTGCCCGCCGGCATGTTGACGTGATTGTTTTTTTTGTTTTTTTTTACTGCAGTGTTAAGGTGAAAATACTCAGCAATGGTATTGTTATATGAATTTGCGCATGGTTTGTCTTAAAGCATATTAAGAAAGACATATAAACAAGTTGATTTTCTCCACAGGGGATCTTTAAGAGCTTGCGCTGCCTGTGAATTTACTTTAGTTTTCAGGATGATGACATCTAGGCCAAACAATGTTAAGAAATGGCCAAATTGCAACTTCACTGTTGTTTTTACTAGTATTTTACCCCAAAAGATTAATTTCCAGGGGAATTTGAACCTTTATGAGGGCCATTTGTTTCTAACCTTATTAAATACATATCATCTTTTATTCAGATTCATACATGTAATTATATACTATATATAGTACTGTTCATTCAAATAGAAACAACACTATAGGTCTGCTATGAATCAATTGAAATCATTATCAACTAAATCCATTTTTTCACGGCAGAGGTGACATTTAGATGTATTTACCCAGACTTTTTAATGCAGCTCAGAGGTGATTTACTCTCTACTGACAACTGTATAAATAATACAATAAGATTTGTTTTATATATTGAAAAAAAATGATCAAAAAAAAAAAATGTCAAATGATTTTTTTTTATTTTTTTAAATGAAGATGGCGGCAAGTCCGTGTATTGATGAGTGAGCCATTGAATCGTTCATTCAAATGATTTGTTCAGTACGGCTGATTCATTCTGAAATACTCAAATTAGTGCTTCCTCGTTTCTTCGCTCCTCCATCCTCCAGCCCGTGACCCGGAAACTGATTGAACCTAGTCATCTTGAAGGACATCTCGATTCTCTAATTGTTCTGCGAGGAGGTGAGGAACGAGGAGCAAGGAAGCTTCCTGAGGAGTCATGGGCGAGGATACACAGGTGTATTCTTCCCTTGCATCCCAAATTAAAATGTGAGGATGCACAAATAAGAAATGGGAAACAATTCATTTAAAAATGCAGATTCGTATGTTGCCCGGAGACATGTAATGGCTCTGTAATTGGCTACATTACGCAGTAAAAGCATGCACTGTCGATGAGTGTTGAATATGTAATGTAAAGTGAATATACTCAATAATTACAGCTCTCACATCACTGAAACAACTATTAGCATATTTTTGTATCAGTATCACTTACCCCTACCTCCTACAGAGGTCTTTCAAGAATGTATGATGCTATCAAGATATCTTCTTGAACGGCAATCCGAGCTGCATTTCTGCCTCTCCTTTTTACAGGCATGAAAATCCCTCACCTTTCGGCGAAATTCGCCGTTTTGAAACCAAAATAGGTGACCTACGTGAATCGTGTAGATTCAATGAGAAAACTTTTTTGGGGGGGCTGGGGGAATTCATATCCAGTGAACTGCGATTCAGTGAATTGCGAACTAGGTTCTTCCCCCAAATAGCAAGTGAGGGATGATTGACAGATGCGTAAAGCCTATCATTAAAAAGAGACTGAAAATCGACACCAATAAAGATTCCCGCTCGATCCCCCTTCCACTCCCGCCGTTTGACTGACGAACAGTAGGCGACAGTAATCGCGGTACTTCTGACTCCTGAAGGTAAACGGCCTGGGTTCGATGTGGAAAGGTGAAATATTGTTTTGAGTTAACTTAATCCTCTGGATTCGATGATCGCACGGATCGCATGGAATATCTTAAAATACTCCGTCTTTTATGTTTCCTCAGATAAGAGGAAGACATCAACAAGCCATGCAAATTATAAAATGCTGAAGTAATGCTGAACAATAAATCCTGAAATCGCTATGGCTTAGTGATTATGAAAATGTATTAATCTGAATTACAGAACATTGTATTGGCTGTCAGTCATGATGGAAGAGTTCAGTTACATCTCTTGTGGGGGTTATGCATTACCACATTGTGCCTCATATACTGTAAATGTTAGACCCAGTGACGGGCTGGCATGAAATGGCTTGCATAATACTTAGTAAGGAGGCCATAATAATTTTTGACTCATGGCTGAAGTTAAGTTTCTCCAGCTCTCCCCAGGTTGGCAAAAAAGCATCTCAAAATGCATCAGATTGATGCTTTAAAATATGGAATATTTAAATTTTTCTTCCGGGGGAGCATGCCCCCGCACCCCCCTAGAGGAGTAATATCCTTCTCACCTTTTTCACCCCTGACCCATTTTCATGCCTGTTTTTAAGCAGTGGTAACTAAGGGGGTGTTTTAATCAGCTTCCTAGCTCCTGTGAATCAGTATGTCGTATACACAAATTACTGGTAAGAACCCAGGCTCACTTCACATTTGGACAGGGATTACTCAATTTCCGGCAACATGACTACGTACAACGTCAACTCCCTGATTGAGATGCACTCTAAGTTAGTAGGCTGTTTAGTATGCTATGCTAGCAGGCTAATCGATGAACAGTAAAGTTAAGCGGGCTACTCAGCTAATGGCTAGCAGGTTAATCTGTTAGTGGAATGGTACTGATACTATTAGAACGTCACCACTTAATCCACAACAGGCAGGACATACAGTACTGTGCAAAAGTTTTAGGCAGGTGTGAAAAAATGCTGTAAAGTAAGAATGCTTTCAAAAAGAAACTTGGTAATAGATTATATTTATCAATTAACAAAATGCAAAGTGAGTGAACAGAAGAAAAATCTAAATCAAATCCATATTTGGTGTGACCACCCTTTACCTTCAAAACAGCATCAATTCTTCAAGGTACACTTGCACAAAGTCAGGGATTTTGTAGGCATATAGTTAGGTGTATGATTAAACAATTATACCAAACAGGTGCTAATGATCATCAATTCAATATGTAGGTTGAAACACAATCATTAACTGAAACAGAAACAGCTGTGTAGGAGGAATAAAACTGGGTGAGGAACAGCCAAACTCAGCTAACAAGGTGAGGTTGCTGAAGACAGTTTACTGTCAAAAGTCATACACCATGGCAAGACTGAGCACAGCAACAAGACACAAGGTAGTTATACTGCATCAGCAAGGTCTCTCCCAGGCAGAAATTTCAAGGCAGACAGGGGTTTCCAGATGTGCTGTCCAAGCTCTTTTGAAGAAACAGGCAACGTTGAGGACCGTAGACGCAGTGGTCGGCCAAGGAAACTTACTGCAGCAGATGAAAGACACATCATGCTTACTTCCCTTCGCAATCGGAAGATGTCGAGCAGTGCCATTAGCTCACAATTGGCAGAAAACAGTGGGACCCTGGTACACCCATCTACTGTCCGGAGAAGTCTGGTCAGAAGTGGCCTTCATGGAAGACTTGCGGCCAAAAAGCCATACCTCCGACGTGGAAACAAGGCCAAGCGACTCAACTATGCACGAAAACACAGGAACTGGGGTGCAGAAAAATGGCAGCAGGTGCTCTGGACTGATGAGTCAAAATTTGAAATATTTGGCTGTAGCAGAAGGCAGTTTGTTCGCCGAAGGGCTGGAGAGCGGTACACACGAATGAGTGTCTGCAGGCAACAGTGAAGCATGGTGGAGGTTCCTTGCAAGTTTGGGGCTGCATTTCTGCAAATGGAGTTGGGGATTTGGTCAGAATTAATGGTATCCTCAATGCTGAGAAGTACAGGCAGATACTTATCCATCATGCAATACCATCAGGGAGGCATCTGATTGGCCCCAAATTTATTCTGCAGCATGACAACGACCCCAAACATACAGCGAAAGTCATTAAGAACTATCTTCAGTGTAAAGAAGAACAAGGAGTCCTGGAAGTGATGGTATGGCCCCCACAGAGCCCTGATCTCAACATCATCGAGTCTGTCTGGGATTACATGAAGAGAGAGAAGCAACTGAGGCTGCCTAAATCCACAGAGGAACTGTGGTTAGTTCTCCAAGATGTTTGGGCCAACCTACCTGCCGAGTTCCTTCAAAAACTGTGTGCAAGTGTACCTAGAAGAATTGATGCTGTTTTGAAGGCAAAGGGTGGTCACACCAAATATTGATTTGATGTAGATTTTTCTTCTGTTCACTCACTTTGCATTTTGTTAATTGATAAATATAAACTATTAACATGTCTATTTTTGAAAGCATTCTTACTTTACAGCATTTTTTCACACCTGCCTAAAACTTTTGCACAGTACTGTATATCTTATTGATATTTTTATGCTGTGTTAACGTAGTGTTCTGTTAACAACGTTTAAGCTGAATATTTATTAAATGTACTAGATGTGTTCACTACCTGTCTAGCAATTTGTTTATTCTGACATATAATAAATAAAACGGTTTGTCTTTTCAAATCTTCCATTGTGTGTCATTACATTTGAGTTCGCACAAGAGTTTTATTTTTCATGCTTCAGAAATGTGAAGTCATTTCCGGTTAGGGAGCACTGGAAGGATTTTGCGATTGAGACGGCCCTTAAAATGTCGACTTCCTGATCCGTGCCCTGACTACCGAACTGAGAGCTGATTAAGACCCACCATAAGGCTGTTTATCTAAAGGTATACTATGCTAGCAGGCTAATCAGTTAACAGTAAATTAAGCAGGCTAATCAGCTTACGGATAAACTACAGAACGACAAACCTGGGTGTGCTCTTTGATACAAATCTTTCATTTGGAAGCCACATTTCTAGCATATGTAAAACCGCATTTTTCATCTTAAAAATATATCTAAACATATGCTCTCAATGACAAATGCGGAACAGCTAGTTCATGCGTTTATGACCTTGAGACTAGATTACTGTAACGCTCTATTGGGTGGTTGCCCTGCTCGCTTGATAAACAAACTACAGCTGGTCCAAAACGCAGCTGCTAGAGTCCTTACTAGAACCAGGAAATATATTAATGCTTAATGCATTATAGTCCTTCGCGTCTATTACGATCTCAGAATTCTGGCCAGTTGTTAATACCTAGAATATCAAAATCAACCGCAGGCGGTAGATCCTTTCCCTATTTGGCACCTAAACTCTGGAACAATCTTCCTAGCATTGTTCGGGAAGCAGACACACTCTGTCAGTTTAAATCTAGACTAAAAACGCATCTATTTAACCTGGCATACACGTGACACATTATGAGTTTATGTTTTCATATCTGTTAAAGGATTGTTAGGCTGCATAGATCAGGTCAGCCGGACCCGGGAACACTTCCTATAACACCGGATGTACTCGTTACATCAGAAGAAGAATGGCGTCTATGCTAATTTTAGTCCTTTTGCTTATCCCGAGGTTTACCATTTTCTGTAATTAGCTGGATCTGGGCCGTATCCAGGTTCGATGGAGAACCTGAAGTGTCAGCAGAGACTGTGTCAACTAGCTCATCCCTTGTGAAGAGCTTACCGACAAGTCAGCCAGTGGCACTGACCGCCAACAAACCGTCCCATACCGGCGTGATGAAAAAGATCTTAAACTAGATGGAACTGGATTAAGAATTTTGACTGTTGCGATCCCAAATCGGACTTATGACCTGTAACTCTGCCTGAGTATCAAGCAAGTGTTCAACTGGCCCCCAACTAAGCCTGATTTCTCCCAAGGTTTTTTTTATCCTCTGTGCAGCCAAAAATTATTAGCCAATTATTACTGTAAAGCTGCGGTGACACAATTTGCATTGTAAAAAGCGCTATATAAGTAAAGGTGACTTAACTTGACGACAAATGTTTAAATTGATCATTTGTAGCTTTATTTAGTATAATGTGACGATTTACATATTTATATTTTGAAATGCTCCAAGGGGTGAACTTGATTTTCATTTTTCATATTTTTTTTCTTCCTCTCCACAATCAGTGTTCTAAATAGCAATCACAACAAGATATAAACATGAATGAACAATGCAGATAGATAAAAAGGTTCAGCGGATCATTTTCACATCTTTACGCAAGACAATGTTTCCAAGCTTGTTCAGTCCTGTCTAATTGTTGTGTTTGGAATCCATTGGTATTCTCCTGAAAAAGGTCATTCGGGAAAGCCTTGGGAATTTTTTGCCCTGCTCTGTGTATCAGATTGTAATGAAATCACCTTAGGGAATTGAGAAAATATGTCTGCATCGACTTTTGTCAAAGGTCATGTTTGAATTGTTTGTACGAGAATGTGTCTGTTTTATTGCCATTGATTCATAAGCGTCTACATGGCACTTCAGGCCAGACAACAGCAGATGTTCATCCGTTTTTTTTCTCTGTTTTTAAGCACAGCCACTTGGGCTGGCACCTCAGGAAGTTCTCAGCTTCCGTGTTTAAATGCAAGGAACCAAAAAACAACCATCACAGCAAATGACAACATGCCCAGACGCACACTCTAATCCACCCTGACACCTTGGGGTTTACTTTCTCTGTTACACCATTCTCTGCTACCAGATTGGAAGGCTTACTGATTTTCACTTTTGACAGCAACAAAACTAATATATAGCTAACTTTTTTTTTTATATATATACACACACAGGGTTGGGTAGGTTACTTTTAAAATGTATTTCACTACAGATTACAAAATACATGCTTTAAAAAGTAATTTGTAATGTAGTTCGTTACATTACTCAAGTTTAGTAACTTAATCTAAATACTGTACAATACTTAGAACAAACACAAATAAGGTCATTGCAAGTTTTTATCTCACAATTCTGACTTTTTCCCTCAGAATTGCGTGATATAAAGTTGCAATTGTGAGTTATAAAGTCAGAATTATGAGATATAAACTGAAAATATTGAGAAAAGTCCGAATTATTAGATATAAACTGAAAATATTGAGAAAAGTCAGAATTATGAGATATAAACTGAAAATATTGAGAAAAGTCAGAATTATGAGATATAAACTCACATACTAAATTCACAATTTCAAGAAAAAAAGTCAGTATTACAAGTTTATTTCTCCCAATTCTGACTTTATAACTTGCAATTGTGAGTTTAAATCTCCCAATTCTGAGAAAAAAAAGTCCGAATTGTGAAATGCAAACTCGCAATTGTGAGGGAAAAAACAAATTGTGAGAAAAAGTTGCAGTGACGAGTGAATTATAAAATGACTCACAAAACATGAAAACAGTCGTGGATCATCAGGTCATGACAGGACAGTTCAGTTGACAGTTGGGCAATTGTTTTATAAATTCAGTCATTTTGTCTTGTTCAGGACAGAACTAAATAAAAATAACAACATTTTTATGATCCCTCTTAAAAAGTATTAAAATGATGAAACTTAACTCCATTTTTTCAGACGGTCAGAGTCAGAGAATCACCAATCGCTGTTTAAATGACATTAAAACTCAAAGTAATCACTTTGGTAATCTAAAACACTTTTCAGATGTAACTGTAATCCGATTACCACCCATTTAAAATGTAACTGTAATGAAATACAGTTACTCAAATTTTGTATTTTAAATACGTAACTAAGTTACTTGTATTTCGTTACTCCCCAACCCTATATATATATATATATATATATATATATATATATATATATATATATATAATTTAAACATTATTTAAACATCATTATGGGGCACCATGGTTTTGTGAGCCACCACTGCAACCGTTAATGAGCCTTCAATTCAGGTTTATGACATTGACTATATTCCCCTGGCTGTATATTTGACTTTAGCACAGAATTGCCCCCACAAGCTAAACAATGACAAATGAAAAATATTGACCTTGTTGGAACCAGCAAACAAACTCCATCCTGAAGCCTTGTTTAATATAAAATTGTCTCTGACCCCAGCATGAAATAAAATTGCTTTCATTGTTTTTGACTCATGTAAACTTGTATTTTAATAAAAACTACTAGCCTAACACATATAGGGTTTAATCATTGCTCAAGAATAGTAAAATAAAATAACAAATTACAAGTAATCGCACAAAGATGCAAATTAAATAAACAGTGCTTCAGGTATTTCAGGTAGGTCTAACTGCAATATTCACATGAAATACTACAGAAATTTATCCAATGATAAATAACACTGCATAGTCTTCATAGTATAAATTAAATACAGAATAATTAACAAAAGTTATTTGGCTACTTTTAAAGCTACAAAAGTTATTCATGCATAAGTAGGGAGTGATTTTCTCTTTTTTTTTTTTCTTTTGATGTTTGACAAATTATACAGCATCATGGTTGTTGTCACTTTCACATTTCTCACTCTCATGTCATTCCAAATCCGTAAGAGCTTTGTTCATCTTCGAAACACAAATGACCATATTTTTCATGAAATCCTTGAGTTTTCTGGCCTCTGATAGACTGTAGTGGTGTTATCACTTTCAAGTACCAGACAGGTATTAAAGACATTGTTAAAATAGTCCATGTGACTAGAGTGGTTCAACCTTAATGTCATAAAGCGACGAGAATACTATTTTGTGCTAAAAAGTCAGTTTCATACGCTGTTCGCACTGCAGCGCTTCCGGGTTCTACATCAGAATGCCTGCGTATTATTGGCTGTCGCTGTACACATGAGCGTGGACTCGTGTGTATGATGATGACGCAGGAGCTGGCCAATCACGATCCGGGTTTCTGACGTGGAACCAAGAAGCGCTGCACTGTTTACTAAGTGAACAGTGTACAGAATTCAATTCAAATTTATTTTTATAGCGCTTTTCACGATACATATCATTTCAAAGCAGAGAATGGATGTCAACATTACAATTTAAAGAATGCAGTAAGCAAATAATATAATTTAGGTAATTAATTTACAATCAGAATTAGCAGTTTAACTGAAGGTAGAAACAAAGAGCTCCTGGAAAATGAAAATCAACAATTAGGATATAGAAATTGGGCAATGTGCATGTTGATCCAGATGATTGCGTCTTCTGAAGTCCTCACAGGAATCGGCGCCGTCTCTTCACAGGTGATGGTCATCTGAGGTCTTCTTAAGAGGCTGGATCCAAACTGAAGCTGATGTGCTCTCTAGTCACCTCGGGGCGGGTGTCCCGAGGTCAAACAGAAAAGCAAAAGGAGAATAATTTAGCATAGCTCCTGTTCATAACTTTAAGCAAAGATAGTCATAATGAGCAGTTGATCTGATATGAGATGCATTATGTGAATGCTTGGCTAAAGAGATGCGTCTTTAATCTAGATTTAAACTGGGTGAGTGAGTCGGAGCCCCTAACATTATCAGGAAGGCTATTCCAGAGTTTCGGAGCCAAATGTGAAAACGCTCTCCCTCCTTTAGTGGACTTAGCTACAACCACAAGTCCAGAGGTTTGTGATCTTAAAGAGCGTGAAGGATTGTAGGGCAAAAGAAGATGGGTTAAGTACACAGGAGCTAAACCATTTAGAGCCTTATAGGTATTAGCAATACTTTATAATCGATACGGAACTTAATGGGTAACCAGTGTAGAGATGATAAAATTGGTGTTATATGATCATATTTTCTTGACCTGGTAAGAGCTCTAGCAGCTGCGTTTTGTACTAATTGTAGCTTGTTTATTGAGGAAGCAGGACAACCAGCTAATAATGCATTACAGTAATCTAGTCGAGACGTCATGAAAGCATGAACTAACTTTTCTGCATCAGAAATAGATAACAGATTCTGTATCTTGGCAATGTTTCTGAGGTGGAAAAAGGCTGTTTTTGTAACATATGAAATATGATTTTCAAAGGACAAGTTGCTGTCTAATATAACTCCCAGGTCTTTAACTGTCGAGGATAGAGTAACAGTACATCCTTCTAAATGCAGACTGTAGTCTGAGAGATTCTGTGTACAGGTCTTTGGTCCAATAAGTAATACTTCAGCCTTATCTGAATTTAGTAGAAGAAAATTACTAGTCATCCAATGATTTACTTCTTTAACACACTCTGTCAGTTTGGATAATTTAGAGATTTCATCTGGTTTCATCAGATTTCAACTAATTCCATGTTTTCTTATAACATTGCCGAGTGGCAGCATGTATATTGAAAATAGCAGAGGACCTAACACAGATCCTTGTGGTACTCCATAGTTTTACTATTGTTATCTTAGATTTTTCCCCGTTTAAATAGACAAAATTGCGTCGGTCTGATAGAACTGGCATAGAAGAGAAGAAATTGTTGGACAAAGTCATTATCATTGTTGTTAAAGTCCATTGTTTTTTGCACAAGTTTTCTCATCACTTCATAACATTAAGGTTGAACCACTCTAGTCACATGAACTATTATAATTATGTCTTCACTACATTTCTGGGCCTTGAAAATGGTAATAATATAGCAGTCTATGGGGGTCAGAAAGCTCTCGGATTTCATGAAAAATATCTTAATTTGTGGTCCGAAGATGAGCGAAGGCCTAATGGGTTTGGAACTACATGAGGGTGAGTAATTGATAACAGAATTTTCATTTTTGGGTGAACTAACCCTTTAAGACCAAATTCATGAAACCAGTATACTGAGACACATGCAATTTTCTCACCAATGTTGACATTCATTTAAGACATAACCAGCTGTGTTTACAGGCCATAAGACATAAAAGAGACCTCAATTCAGTATTCGTGCGCTGACAGAGAGGATGCTTTGTCGTGCTTTGGGTGTGTGTGCACTTTATCAAACAGTGCGTAAGTAACAAATGGAGTTCTCTTTCGCATGTGCTTGCGCTTAAATGGTTTAAAATAGCGCAAATATTTATGCAAATGATAAACTTTGCCAGTGACAATTCAGTCAACTGCTCCAAACGACGGGTAGACGATGATGTTTGTATGACAGTTCAAGTTTCTTGGACCAAACAGTCATAATTTAGCCTTAAATCTCAATTTTTACACAATTTTTGTTTGAGTAACATGCAGTGACGAATTGTGCTCGATTCCATGTTGACTTTAAAGAGAAGCTCACTGTGATTATCTCCTAACTCATTTGTCCATTCAATAACGGGTCATGAAACCCCTCGGAGAATTAACAATGTGACAGAGAGCGAGACCCTCTTCCAAAGGCCAATCTCTCCATCTCTTCCGATGATTTTGTATACTCAAAGGAAGCCTTGTGACTGTATGAATGAAACCATGTTACTGCTCATTTAATCATTTCCATAAAATGGGCATGGGGGTCAAACCTGGTTTGTTTTTAATGGTGTTGTATAATTGAAGACCACCCCAGGAGGGGTAGGAGAGGAAGATAAAGCGGTCCCATTTTATGATCAATTACTAACAACATATAATCACTCGCAGTCTTCTTGCTTACAATTGAGATCGTTTGAAACTCATCACAAAAGCTTAAAGTAGCCAATCAGAAACCCATTGATGTAAACCACCGAACAAAATTGTGCACCACACATTGTGTGATAAATTGACTTATGACACCAAACTGTACGACGTAATCAAATACAGCGGCACCGAGAAGGATTTTGAAAATTTACACCACAATTAAAATGCCTATATAAAAAAATATCATGATGCAATCATTTTAAAGAACGAGCTCAGTTAAATTTTTTAATCCGTACAATTCACAAAATGTACTGTCTGGTATGGCGTCAAGACCAGTTGGCTGAAAAGAATCAAAGTATAGCTCATGAAAAGTGACTTTCTGAGAAAGCTCTAGCATAGCAACATTTTATAAAGAGAAATTGAAAGCATCTCCGCTAACTTTGCCTCCATATTCTTCTTTTGAGTCAATTGCCTTAAATTAATGGTGCGATTCAAGGAAGTAAGTAAAGGATTCCTACCATCCTCATAACTATTTATCGCCCTCCCGAAAGCAGCAATGCCTTTTTAACTGAGTTTCATGTCTCCAAATGTTTTTATTATGTTGAATGATTTTTACATTCATATAGTTAATGTCAGTAATGCAATTACAAGTGAATTGTTATGATGCTTGGATTGCTTTGGTATTCAGCACTTTAACACACTTGATCTTGTTTGCTGTTCTGGTGTAACACCTTGTAATCGTACTGTTTCTCATTTGTCCATATCAGATCACCTGCTGGTGTCTTTTTGTGCCCAACTGGCAGTTTTTAAACTTAAACTGTTTCATTTGTACATTCAGCTCCTTGGTTTACACTTGAACTGCTTGAACTTAAACTAAAGGCCGGAGGTTGGAGCGGTTATATGTCAGCTTTGGCCTTACTGTTCATAAAGAAATGTACATACATACAGAAAACTACAAAAATGCACTGTCCAAAGTTAAATCTGATTATTGCTCCAGCATAATTTGAGTCAGCAATGGGAACTCCAGGTCTCTTTTCTTGGTTTTAAACAATATATTTTGCAACTTCTTGATTCCTTGCCATCCTGTCGCCATTGATTACGAAAATTGTTCACGCTTCCCTTGTTTCTGGTTCTGTATCTCCATCTCTTAAATCTGCTGTTATTCCTCCCATACTTAAAAAACCAGGGGCTGATTCATTTAATTTAATTTTGATAGTTTTCGTCCAATTTCATATCTTTATATACATATATACATATATACACACACACACATATATATATATATATATATATATATATATATATATATATATATATATATATATATATATACATATATATATATATACACACACACACACACACATATACATACATATATATACACACACACACACACATATATATATATATATACACACACACACATATACATACATATATATACATATTATATATATATACATATATACACATATATATATATATATATATATGTATATATATATATATATATATATATATATATATATATATATATATATATAGTTTTAACATGGATCTGAATGGCTCTGGTCTGAACAAAAACAACAGACAGGCTGAATGAAAATGTAAATCCACTCTCTGAGACAATCAATATCTTGATAATCAAGATAATTAAAATATGGACCATTAATACTAACCGTCAGGAATTCTAATCGTGGTTTATCATCAAACCGGTAACCGCTTCATCCATATTTAAGCTTAAGGGAAAGAACAAAATAAAAAAGAGAGGGTAAATAATAATAGTAGTATAAGAAGCAAAATACGGTAACACTTATTTTAGGGTTCAATTCTCACTTTTAACTAGTTGCCTATGCATTTTACTAGTGTATTGGCTACATGTTAATGCCTTATTCTTCATGACCTTATTCTAAATCCCTTAATTCTACTCAATACCTAAAGTGAAACGCTACAGAAACCATTAATAAGCACTAAATTAGGAGTTTGATTAATAGTGAATGTGTTCCCCACATTGAAATGCTACCCAACATTTCAACTCTAAAGTCTCATTTGTGTTTGCATACATTATAAGCTATATGAGCAGAGGACAATATTTTCAAAGAATAATGTCTTCAATTTAAGTCACAAAGCTTTAAAATGGCCTCAGAAGCTTTTCAGTATATCTTATCGTTATATAATAACAATTTCTATAAATGATAACGATTCTATTTTTATATAATTTATTTGACAGCCTACAATCCCTTCTTACATAGAATGGAAAAGAGCTGCCTAAATCAGATTCTTCAGAATGTCTCTTTTTGTTCTACACAAAATAATAAGGAAAGAAATGAACATAATGAGGGTTAGCGAATGAGAATCTTCTTCCTAAGCTACAGTACTTAAGATTCTTGGAGACACCAGCGTCTCCACAATGTATGGTGGTGGCCGCTTCAAGTTTTCAGCAATAAATTTGAAGACAAATATTTCTCTAAAGAGAGCTCATCTGCTGTAATTAAAACAAGTGTGTATCAACAGCAGTCATGCTGATTGTTATCTACACTCTGCAGTACAGCTTTGCACTTTGTGCCAGCAGCGTTATGAAGGAGCTGTATAAGCTCTCCATGTATTTATGCGGCATCGCTATCAATACCAGCCTCCTACACACTGCCTCTATATTGCTTGCAGGTCCACACACTCCCATTTGCCTCTGTGTAAATCCTTTTGCATATACCTGAGCAGCAAATGCAAATCTCAGCCATTGGCCACAGCCTTCCCACTCTGTTCACTTCAATGCATTCTGTCTTCATAATCACACTCATTTCAGCCACTCCATCAGGTGTGTGGCCAAAGACGCGGTCTAGAGCGGCTGTTACAGTTGGAGCCTTGTGGTTTGAAATCTGCCTCACTCGCTGCGTTACTGCAAGGCTGGAGTAATTGCATGTTAGGCTATTGCTTTATCTCAAATTGAAAGAGCTCTTCATCAGTTTGGGCAATTAATCAACCAACATTTGCCTGTTTTGAGTTTATTTGCGGGTAATTGTGAATTCTGTTTGGAAATGGGGTTTTTTTTGGTCTCTTTGTGGGTCTTTTCACTTCATTCAGCATTAAGTTGAATATTGTCACCCTGATATCTAGATCAGTGGTTCTTTGGTACATAAAATAAAATAAAATAAAATAAAATTATAAATTAAAAAAAAAAAAAAAAAAAAAAATTTAATTAATTAAAATGAAATAAAAATTTTAATTAAAATGAAATAAATGTTAAATCAAATAAAATGACATTTAAGACATTTGAGTGATTTTTAGTAATTTAATCGTAAAATGACTTTTGTTTTGCACTAATAAGCGCAACATCTAATAATATTACATGTGTATTTCTTGGAAAGGCACATTTGACAGTAAAGCTCTGAGCTTAAGCTGATCATTTTTACGTATATTAACGTACCATGTCATAGTACCAGTAACATTAAAAATGTATTATTTATTTTTCTTGGTTATCACATTAACAATAACATTTTAAATTGGATAATATAGAGAGCCTTGAAGTGCTGGAAAAAGTGTGAAGCACTTGAAAGTCCTTGAAAAGTGCCTGAATTTCACTCTCAAAATGTTGTACAAACCCTGAAATGAATAACGTAAAAACATTTGACTATATCTGTCACAAAACCATGGTTACAATTATCGTTACTACATAAAATCCATGGCTAATGTCGGTGATTTGTGGACTGAAAAGCCCACTTGTTCATTCGTGGCACAATGTTTCTCCTTGATCTGGTATATTTTATAACAGAGAATTATGCGCCGAATTTGAATGCAATCTCAGCAATGTTATTAATACTGTGGTGGATTGAAACTCCCAGCACGATGTCGTGTGATCAGTAAACCTATTCTGAGCTTGCGCTGTCTAGCATTGCTCCAAATTGATAAACTGTGCTATTCCGCTTTCGTTTCATTTGCATTTTGGTGTTTTTTTATATGCAACAGACATGGCAGCTCTTATCAGTTGGACAACGTGGTGGTCATACGAGTGCAGCCTCTAACAAAATGTGCTCTCGCCAACAAAAAAAATTAAAGAAAAAATCGGATCGCAGTCTGGAGCCCTGTACATTTTCAATTAAATTAAAGTCAAATTACATTTTTAATTTAAATAAAATTATGCAAATAATAAAACTGGCACAGGCAAACTCAATGCTCAGTGCTCGACGATTTCTCAGATCGTAATCATTTTTCATGTTGTCGGGCTTATGCAGTTATTAAAATGTTTGATTTTTATGTTTACGCTTTGTTACACTTGATGTTCAGAGTAAAGCTTGGGTCTGAAGCAAAACTTGCTGTTCTAGATATCAGTATCGGCCATTGAAAAAACAAAGTCGAACACTACCCTGGATGCAAGTACTGTGCATTTTCTTTAAATTTGGCTTCGACGCAATAGCTTTTACCAATCATGGGGTGTGCCTTTGATATTTTGAAGATGTTGTCGATGTTATTATCCATTTTGTTGTGGTCAACTAATGGTTTCGTCTCTTCAGTTTCCTTTCCAAAGCGAAAAGAAGAGAGGAAAGTGCTATTGATTTTTATTGTATTCATTGATTGTCCCAAATGATATTTACTCATTCTCTCATTCTCTCTCTCTCTCTCTCTCTCTCTCTCTCTCTCTCTCGGTGTGTGTGTGTGTGTGCTCAACACCACCTTTTCAAAGCCCTTAGTCACTGTTTTTCATGTTGCTCTCTTTCCACAGAGAAGGACTACAACAGCCTTTGCGAGAGGCAGCCAATCGGACGCTTGCTATTCCGTCAGTTCTGTGACACCAGGCCGGAGTTGAGGCGCTGTGTCAAATTCTTGGATGTTGTGGTGAGAATTATTAATTCTCTTCCAAGATAAAACATGTTTGTATCTTCCCCTTTCAGCTGCAAAACAACCAGCCTTGCGTACAGTGAAAGTGGAGCAACTACTGGAATAACTTAAGCCCCTATCCTACCTTTACCCTTTCCCATAACATACTGTGAGGTCAGAGTGGTGTTTAGCTACAACCATGTATGATTTTAAAACTCGCTATGATTGCCATTGCTAAAGGCTGCTGGGATTGAAAGAGCCTTTAAGGCCCGCTCACACCAAGGACGATAACTACAAAGTATTAATAATAAATCTATGAGAATAAGAAACTCCAAACCACAGCAAAAATAATAATATAATATAATTAAATTGGCTATTTAATATAGCAATATAATAACGACACAGAGAAACCATATTGTTGGAATCACTTTCAGAACATTTATAAATATATGAGTAATTTGAACTAAAAATAGACCTGCCCAACAACTCTTCTCCGGATTCACAAATGCTTTGTAAACTTGATTGTTCGTGTATGTTAATGAATTCCAATCATTTCTAAATAGGTGCATGTTCATTCCTGGAGATGAATTACAACTACATTTTTTACTGTAATGTTGGATAATCTAACAGATTTTTCCTGTGAGCTTTTTTGTTTAGATAGTAAAATAAAAACTGTAACTATAGTCTTCCATTTTTTATATATATATATACACATCCAAACATATACAGTACATTAATAATATATAAATATAATAATAATATATAAATATAAAATGGAATAAAATATTATATATATAATATATATATATATAAATATAAAATGGAATAAAACATTATAATAAAATATTATAATATTTTATTCCACTTACAACCATAGTTGACTAACGATGCTTTCGAGAAACGCATCCCTGGACATATTTTTTGGCCCACTATGGTCAAACAAACTTGTAAAATATTATTATGGTATATAGAGTTATCAAAATGCAGTGTCATCAGTTTGCCTAAAAGAACAAAAAACCTCCAGATGTTTTATGTGTGCTTTTGGTACCAACTACCATTTTGAAAGTACAAACACTGAATCCAAAAATTTACATCAGTGTGGCTTTATGATCTGCTCGTGAATGAGGCCCATTGCTGGAATCCACCAGACTTTTAACATAATTACAGCATGTGCATATAATAAACAGAATATTAACTGTTATAGTTATCATTATGGTTGTGAACGAGGATTTAGAGTTGTTAGTTTAGTAACATGCTACTTGTCTGCCAACATTTCTAGCTTTCCCAAACACAACAAATGGCCTAATAAAGAAAGTGACATTTCTTTTAAGGGTACACCTACACTGGCCATCATTATTGTTGAATTGCTGCTGATTTGTGTAGATTTTCAGTCCCATCAATTATGAGCTTCCTTTTCTGTTAGAACGCACCTTTATTAGGCAGATGGATGGAAAATAAGAATGGAACAGAGCCCATGTCTTTTGATTTAAAGTGATCGCAGATTCATTTCACTACTAATACTGTTCATAAAAACATCTTCATGGCCTACCTCTTTTTGTTCCTTTGCCTCCACCCCTTTCAGAGGTCGGGCGACCCAGCTCTGAACAGGAATGCTGGGGTCACATTTGCACCACTGGCTCTTCCCCGAGTAAATGCCCACCAGCAACTTTTCCATGCCCATAACTTGGGGGCAAGCAGATTACACGATTTAAGATATAATAAACCTTGACACACTAGCTTCGGAGATAAAAGACCCTTCACTAAGCATTTAAAACTATTGCTTTGAGATCCACAATCCTGCATTACAGGGCAAATCTCTTCGTAAATATTTTGACGTGACGTGCCGTTTCAGATGTGGAATGCAGACTTTTACTGTTTCTTTAAGCTACAACATAAACATCACAGCATGCATATCATGCGCACGACCAAATGAAAAACTTGCTGTTGTTTACCCCATCTTTTAAGATCTTGACGCTTCATGCTTAGTAGAGAAACTCTATTTGTGGTGTTTTGTAAATAAACATGAATCTAAAACCAGAAGCAAATGCGTGCGGTGCATGTCTGAGTGAAACACGGTGCTGCGAGTCTTCACCAGCGCATTGGTGTGTGACTGCTTGTTGATCCAAGTCCAAACATGATCCCGGAAATGATTCTGGTCCCTTCTTTAATATCTGCATGTTTCTCATGGACAGAGGCAGCAGTCAGTTGCTTGTAGGAATTGATCAAGACAAGTAAATTACTGGGATGGGTTTTAGTTAAGCCTTCAGTGTTCAAGATCAGAAAATAAGGCATTGTAGAAATGTCCCCACATATACAGAATATTACACTGCAATGTAAACTTTATGATATAGTGAAACATCATGCAGTTTCGCTAGTGATTTCCTTTGATGTTGCTTTTGTTAAAACTCATTTTGATGGATCAAAATTGTATTCTTCAGATGTATTCAGTACTATGTTTTAGATAAAATCCTCATAGAAATAAAAGAACTGTATTTTACAGCTTTTTTTAGGTTTACAAATTTAAAATGTACAATGTTGGCTCTTTTTGGGGAGTTTTTGTGTGGTTATTTTGCATTTTATTTTTTTTTTTTTTTTTTTTTTGTTTTAATTTATCTTAGTTTCAAATCTATGCCTTTTGTAAACTAAAAAAAGAAATTGAACCTGTATTGAGTGGTGATAATATAAAATCATCATACTGTAAGTGTATAAATAATGAAGAATGTAGATCTCAAAAAATGTTACAGATAAGATTTCTCCATAATTTCAGGCGGAGTATGAAGTAACGCCCGATGAGAAGAGGAAGGAATGTGGCCAGGAACTCCTAGACAAGTACCTCAACCCAAAGGTACCAAGAAGAGTAGCACGGGGAAGACCTAAATCAGTCTGTGTGGTGCAAATATATTTTTTAACGATTAGTTTACCCAAAAATGACATTTCTGTCCTTAATTACTCACTCTCATGTCATTCCAAACCTGTAAGACAACACAAATTAAGATATTTTTGATATTTTCTGACGTCCCTGTTGACAGCAACGTCGTAACCAATTTCAAAGCCCAGAAAGGTAGTAAAGACATCATTAAAATAGTCCATGTGACTACAGTGGTTCAGCCTTAATGTTATGAAGCGACGAGAATACATTTTGTACGCAAAAACAAAACAAAAATAACGACTTTATTCAACAATTTTTTCTCTTCCGTCAGTCTCCTATGCTGTTTACGCTGTATAGACGGTGTATCGCTGCAGTGTTCCACGTCAGAACTAGGGATGCGAACGATTAAATGACTGAATTAATTGTCGATTATACATTTAATCCATAAAACTCATCGATCGTCGATTAAGCAGGTTCATGCACGTGCTGCTCAACAGCAGTATTAGTTTGCATGTGCATTGTCATCCTTTTGTTTTGTGCAAATTTAAGTTGTAATATTGTGTTTATTTTGTGTAGGCCTATCTATATCTGCTTTATTTTATATAGGATGCATTTGGTTCAGAATTAACGCTGTAGTAAAGCGTGCCGGTGATCATCTTAAGCTTCGGCGCATGCAGTTCAAACAGCAGTAATGACTATGATTGCGACTGCGATAAACAGAACAATATCGTAATAAAACTTTGAGAATTATTTGCATTTGGTTGCATCATCGCGTTGCTCCAGGAAGAGCACGTCCACAACATGACGTTCTGAATAGCACGTAACTTAGGTCAAATTCACTTGTACATTTGCGCAATTTTGTGCAGATATGCACTAAATAAACATATTACAATTTCTATCTAATTAATCTCAGGATACATTTCTTTGAGTTAAATAACAAAGTGCTCCAGTTTACCGGTGTTCATTCAGTTTGCTCAGCTCAAACAGCAATGCATGACTAATAAACTATGATTGGAACTGTCATAGTACATAACATTACAGTATTTTGACAAATTGTTGGGAATTTATTCGGTTTAGTTGCCGTTTTCAGCACTTTCCAGGAAGAGCGCATCCACAACAGGACATAATAACATCGACAAGCACGCATCTGAGGCGGCGTTGATGACATTCTGTATTAGTTGTTATATTGAATTTTAAATAAGTCATTTAATAAATGATCAATCGCATAATTTTACAATCACACATGAGGAACATGGATTTGAGCAGCATTTGAGCCTGTCACATGCCACTGCAGTAGATGCATATTTCAGTATTAAGGCTAACGATTAATTGATCGTTCATTTTTGGGTGAACTAACTCTTTAATGTATGATGTATATTGTGATTTCACTGTAAAGTTTCCCTTTTTCTTTGTTTATTGTATAATTCATGAGCATGAATGCATTTATTTGTGTTAAAGGATAGTTTCATGTACTAATTCTTCCATTTGCAGTCAGAGGACTACGTCCCTGAGGTAACGGAGGAGATGGTGACTAAGTGTGCAGAACGCTTGCAACAGGAGGCATGTAAAGAGCTCTTCATGGAGTGTACCAAGTGAGTCTTTTAGACAGGAAATATCTCTTAATATCCCATTAGATAGCACTGGGAAATGCAACTTCACTGACACTGTCTGACAAACACTTGGCGTCTGAGCAATACATTTCTGAGGGAAATGAAATTCTGAGCATTTTCAAGCAAATCAATTAAAGTGTATCTTCATTCCGCTTTGTATTGTTACAATGTCGGCAGTGTATGTAAATATACAATGTTTACTAATTCTCTATGTTACCTATAGCTAGAAATTCAAGTTTATTGGTCAGCAAAAGTCTGCCAGATGAAGCAAAACTTGACTTTTGACTGCTCCAGGACTTTCGTGAAAACCCCGCCAGTTTGAAATGTTGAGGTTTTTCAGATTTTATGTCGCGGCGTTCTCTCCGTATTTACGATTCTGGAGGCTTCATCCACTGACTACAACGTGCTGGATCCTTCAGTGGAAACTGAAAATAACTCACTCCTGCTAAATGTTCACTCGGGAACAATACAAATCAACACCATTGTGACTAAAAGTTTGCTAAGAAGTATTTCCTACTAAAGCAAGGCGGTATTTTGCTGGTAAGTGTACTGGTGGGAGTAGCCTTGGACGGCAACGTGCCTAAAGCATCATGGGTGCTGAAGTTTTTCTACCCATTTGGCAAAAGTGAAGACAACAGCCTTTTTTTTCTGTTTTCTTTAGTCAGGTAGAACCGAAAAAGCAACAACAAAAAAATCGCTTTACTACTGCAAGTGTAACAGAGGCCAGCTAGTAGTTGAGTAGTTGCAACTAGAGGTTGCAGCCTTTAGCCTCCTTGGTAGAGCGTCCGACTCCCATGTCGGAAGACCCGGGTTCGAGGCCCGCTCAGAGTGGGTCGAGTAGGACCCGGGTGGAGGGGCTACATTGGTGCCGTGACCCGGATGGGAGTGAGGTTTAGGGGGTTGAGTGTAACCGAGCCCAGCTAGTAGTTGCTGTGCGAGTAAACCTCACTCCTCTGACCTCCAGAGACGCTCTAGCGACAGACGCTAGAGGTTGCAGCTTTTAGCCTCCTTGGTAGAGCGTCTGACTCCCATGCCGGAAGATCCGGGTTCGAGGCCAGCTCAGAGTGGGTCGAGTAGGACCCGGGTGGAGGGGTTACATTGGTGCCGTGACCCGGATGGGAGTGAGGTTTAGGGGGTTGAGTGTAACCGAGCCCAGCTAGTAGTTGCTGTGCGAGTAAACCTCACTCCTAGAGGTTGCAGCTTTTAGCCTCCTTGGTAGAGCGTCTGACTCCCATGCCGGAAGATCCGGGTTCGAGGCCAGCTCAGAGTGGGTCGAGTAGCACCCGGGTGGAGGGGTTACATTGGTGCCATGACCCGGATGGGAGTGAGGCTTAGGGGGTTGAGTGTAGTGGAGCTCAGCTAGTAGTTGCTGTGCGAGTAAACCTCACTCCTAGAGGTTGCAGCTTTTAGCCTCCTTGGTAGAGCGTCCGACTCCCATGTCGGAAGACCCGGGTTCGAGGCCCGCTCAGAGTGGGTCGAGTAGGACCCGGGTGGAGGGGCTACATTGGTGCCGTGACCCGGATGGGAGTGAGGTTTAGGGGGTTGAGTGTAACCGAGCCCAGCTAGTAGTTGCTGTGCGAGTAAACCTCACTCCTAGAGGTTGCAGCTTTTAGCCTCCTTGGTAGAGCGTCCGACTCCCATGCCGGAAGATCCGGGTTCGAGGCCAGCTCAGAGCGGGGCGAGTAGGACCTGGGTGGAGGGGTTACACAGGCAACTTTTATTGAAAGCTCATTTTGCCAGCGAAGTACCCCTTTAATTGAATCAGAATGCGCGAGTGAGATTGTGTTTTCGATGTTCAGTCTAGTAACACTTTCTCTCAATGTTCTCTTGTAGACTGATCCATGACTACCTGAGCGTGGCCCCCTTCGCAGACTACCTCGATAGTATGTACTACAGTCGCTTCTTACAGTGGAAATTTCTCGAGAGGTACATACAACACCTCCGCACATTTGAATCTTTTCGGTTTTGTTTGTAATGTATGCACTTTGTGTAATTTTCTGTAGTTCTGATAGAAATTATTTGTTGCTAAAAAGTTTTTCTGCACTGCCAAGTAGATTCTAATTATTCCTTTGGGTGCCGTGTTTTATTTATGAAGCTAAGCTTATATAAACCAGATGTGAACTCTGAACTTGCTATTTATTTACTTTTAGTCATAAAAATGTCCTCTGACTGAAAGTCTAAGCCAGGCTCGGACAGTTCCCATCCAGAGCATTTACAGAGAATAATATGATATGCCGAATTGTACACATTAAGAGGCCTGGTACACTAGCCATCTATTGAATGCGAAAAAAGTCTTAATTAGATTAAAGCTATGTGTTTCAACATTGTGCGTTAGTGTCTCTTGAGATATAAGCTTCTTGTGAAGGCAACAGGACGTTATTTTACTGTAAAAGTATGTTATAATTAAATAAGACTGGGTCGTGTCCGTTCTTCTGAAATGTAACTTTTGTTTATTATTCTCTTCCTCTCCTTGACAGCCAGCCAGTCACAAAAAACACATTCCGTCAGTATAGGGTTTTGGGAAAGGGAGGCTTTGGTGAGGTGAGTCTGAAATGATTAAACGTCGCTCTGTTTAGAGCAGAAACGTATCTGGGTGTTGTTAGTTATTATCTGGAATGCCACTAAATCAAATGCTACATGTCTATTTCAAGGTTCATAAGGCTAATATGCTATTTTTGTTACACTATCAGACATAAATCCTTCAGATTGTCATGCATACTGCCAGTCAGAGCAAGTCTCCAATTCTGATTTCCCTACCAGATAGCTAATCACATTGAGAGTCTTTTTATTGCCCTGTGGAAGGTCCTTTTGGATAAATCTCTGTGACGAAATGAAAAGAAAAGCTATATTTTTTTTGCATCTTAACATATTTGTTTTATTTAATGAAATATTATTTGTTTTGTAAATATTTTTCCATCATGGTAGTAAATGTTGTATTGACTTTAAATATATATATATAAACGTTTATAAAGTAATTTTAGGGAAAAATCTGTTCAGAAAAAAGCCTGACATATGAAAAAGTTACAAAACGGTTACAAAAACAGTTTATTGAGCTTGTAGAAAAAAAAATAATTTTTTTTAACTATTAAAATGAAAGTTTAAATATGTATTTTTTTTTTTTTTTTTGAGTATTATGTTTGATACCTTAGGCTTCTTTGGCTCAGATAGTATGAAATAGTAGAATTTGAAGCTCATACTCAAGGAGACATGCAATTTGGTGCAGTTGCAGATATTTATATGGACAAAAATAAAATGAATTTCTGATCTTTTTAACGCTATAGCAGATATAGCAGTATATACTTAAATAAAATGCATAAAAATATCAGTTGTCACTCTATATCGCTCAATAATGTCTTAGTAAAAGAATATTTATATGCTTAGTTTTAATTGTTCCTCAAACGCCTGATGTGTCATATTTGGAATTCGAACTGCAACATGATTTTTCAAAAAATTATGTATGGGTAATCTGGTAAACCTAAATTGCTTCAGTCCAGTAAGTGTTAATCCTTAAATATTACTAACAGTATAAAAGTTGTTATTTTTGTACTTTATAAAAATCAGCAAAAAGATTGTGGTAGGCATTTTTAGAATTATACTAAAAGGCCTTTTACCTGCTAAAAAAGTTTTGACCATGTTGATTAATCATATCAAATAGAATACAGTAGGCTTTATCAGAATCAGAATCAGAAAGAGCTTTATTGCCAGGCATGTTTACACATTCTAGGAATTTTTTTTAGTGACAGAAGCTCCACAGTGCAACAAAGTGACAGCGACAAGACAAGACACAGATAGTAAAAAGAATAAAAATACAAATAGACAATTTTATGTACGGTTGTGATGAGTGCAAATTTAAAATGTAAGTAAGCTTTTTAAGTAAATGGTGTGTAATAGTTTTGTGTGTCCCGTGTTTATCAATTCTATAGGGTTAAGAGTGAAATGTGACCA
>CM074313.1:3302500-3470000 GCA_037194245.1 Opsariichthys bidens
CTTGTCCGATACTCAGGCAGAGTTACGGGTCATTAAACCGATTTGGAATCGCAACAGTCAAAATATTTAATCTAGTTTAAGATCTTTTTGATCACGCCGGTATGGGACGGTTTGTTGGGTTTGTTAGTAAGGACTCTGGCAGCTGCGTTTTGGACCAACTGTAATTTGTTTATCACGCGAGCAGGGCAACCACCCAATAGAGCGTTACAGTAATCTAGTCTCGAGGTCATAAACGCATGAACTAGCTGTTCTGCATTTGTCATTGAGAGCATATGTCGCAATTTAGATATATTTTTAAGATGGAATAATGCGGTTTTACATATGCTAGAAATGTGGCTTTCAAATGAAAGATTGGTATCAAAGAGCACACCCAGGTTCCTAACTGATGAAGACGACTTAACAGAGCAGCCATCAAGTGTTAGACAGTATTCTAGGTTTTTATGTGCTGAAGTTTTTGGTCCAATAATTAGAATCTCTGTTTTTTCTGAATTTAGTTGTAGGAAATTACTAGTCATCCAATTTTTTATATCAGCTACGCATTCTGTTAATTTTGAGAATTGGTGGGTTTCGTCAGGGCGCGAGGAAATATAGAGCTGAGTATCATCAGCGTAACAGTGAAAGCTAATGCCATGCTTCCTAATGACATCTCCCAAGGGTAGCATGTACAGAGTGAAAAGCAACGGTCCTAGAACTGAGCCTTGTGGTACTCCATATTTAACTTGTGATCGAAATGACATCTCTTCAGCATCAATTCTATAACGCCTCACGCCGCAACAGTTTTGAGGCTTTCTACACTGGATGTGACCGTTGCAAATCCATTTGTTCTTCATGTCTGTACTAGCGCAAACACTTGAAGTATGTCAGAAATAGAACAGGGCATCAGTTTACTGCCGGGAACATATCAAAGTGAACAACCGAACTAAACATTTTTCAGTAATGTGTGAGAAAGGGATGTTCCCTCGACAAGCTTTACTGTGCTTTGCTATGTACATGGGGAACAGGACTGCAAAATAAAATGCTACTCTGTTGTCTTTGTTTCTTTGTCTGGACACAAACACCGTTTTTATGAGTACAAGTACACGAGAGCAGTATCGGGCTGATATCGGTACTATCGGTGCATCCCTAATCCAATCCAGTTATTAATTATAATTAATGTTATGGCACGTTACTATCAGAATAAGAGCAATTAAACATACACACATTAAAGATGCTCTGTCAAGTTTACCTTCACCCAAAAACAACAATTTTGTCATAATTTATTTGCTTATCCTCATGTCATTCTAAACCTGTAAGACTTTCTTTCTTCTGCTGAACATAATGGAAGATATTTTGAAGAATGTTGGTAACCAAATACACTGTGTTCCACATTACTATGTATGTTATTATGACATATCAGTAGGATTTTAATACAGTAAACATTTAGATTTTAGTTTAGAAATACATTTTTGAACAGTGTTATTTCTGTGGTGATTTTGCATTTTTTTTCTTTTTTGACATTTTTCATCATTTAGCAGACGCTTTTATCCAAAGCGACTTACAAGGGGAGCACAATTAGGGGTCAGGTGTCTTGCTCAAGGACACTTTAGTCATGGTATTGAAGGTGGAGAGAGTGCTGTTTATTCACAATCCCCACCTTCAATTCCTGCCGGCGTGGGAATCAAACCAGAAACCTTCAGATCACAAGCCCAACTCCCTCACCACTAGGCCACGACTTTTTTTCTTTTCATACTATAGCAGAAACTGGTCAGTTATGAATTCCACATATCTTCCAGAAGTCATTTAGACGCCCTCAGAGATCCTAAAGGGACCTTCCATCTCGCATCCCAATATTCCAGCCCAAATCATCACCTGCCACCCTCTTGTTGGGATGGGGTGTTCATTCACCAACCATCCACAAATCCATTTATCTAGACTATTTATTGTAGTACAGCATTCATCAGTGAATAAAACTGTTTAAAATGAGTCTTCATTTATTTTTAAACCCACTTTAAAGGGTTTTTTTTTGGTTAGAGGCAATAGTGGCTGCCCTTTAAATACAATTAATTTGTTTGACAGAAAATTTCCTTAATAACCCTTTATCTGACCAAGTTCTTCTGTGTTCTAAATCACTCGCACATCTTTTGAGAGTTTGATAATCTCTATTCAGTTTCACAAAATATTAGTTGTTTTCATGCCTTTTGCAAGACACTGCACCTTTTCATTCTTTTCATCTTCAGAAAGATCTTTCTTCCCATATTGCATGAAAACTGTGACTTGTTTAGTAATGTGGAACAACCTCTTTAAGTAGGTTTCACAGTTACCTAAGAAGACATAATAAATAATAATTTATTTAATAAAATAAAACACTTTAGTTGAAAAATTAAAATCTGATTTTAAGTTTATCGTACTGGAATCCCACTGATGTGTCACTTGCATAATAATTTGGAACCCATTGGAAGTTAATGGGAACTGAAACTGTTTGGTTGCTTTTGGAACAACCTTTATGGAAAAATTCTGTATAATTGTTATTTGATGTTTTTTTTTTATATTTGTAAGATTTTAATTGCATATTTTTATTTTGGCATAATTATATATGATGTTGATATGGCATTAAAATAAATATATTTTGAACTCAACAGTTACATAATGAAAAATTACGGGGTTTTTTTCTTTCTTTTTTGTTTAGCTGCTAGCCAAAGACCCTTGTGAGAGGATTGGCTGTCAGGGGGGTGGAGCCTCAGAGGTGAAAGCCCACCTTATTTTCCGTTCCATCAACTTCAAGCGGCTTGCAGCAGGCATGCTCGAAGCACCCTTTATTCCAGATGTAAGTATTTTCTGAGACTGGCACTTTAAATTAAAGTGCCAATTGTTGTTACTATTGCTCTTTCACTGTTTAAATAAATAGTTCACCCAAAAATGAAAATGCCACATTTAAAAAAAAAAAAAAAAAAAAAAAAAATCATCCTCCCATTGTTCCAAATCCATTTGAATTTCTTTTTGGCTTGGAACACAAAAGGAGACATTTTGAATAATGTACCAGTCGCTCTTTTCCTTGCACTTGCAATGGATGGGAACTGGAGCTTTCAAGCTTTAAAAAGGAAACAAAAACACCATGAAAGTATCATAAAAGTACTCATATATAGTTGGGCAAAACAGTATTTAGTCAAGAATTTAAAGAATTTATTTGCAAATTATGGTGGAAAATAAGTATTTGGTCACTTACAAAAAAGCAAGATTTCTGGCTCTCACAGACCTGTAACTTCTTCTTTAAGAGGCTCCTCTGTCCTCAACTTATTACCTGTATTAATGGCACCTGTTTGAACTTGTTATCATTATAAAAGACACCTGTCCACAACCTCAAACAGTCAGACTCCAAACTCCACTATGGCCAAGACCAAAGAGTTGTCAAAGGACACCAGAAACAGAATTGTAGGCCTGCTTCAGGCTGGGAAGACTGAATCTGCAATAGGTAAGCAGCTTGGTGTGAAGAAGTCAACTGTGGGAGCAATTATTATAAAATGGAAGACATACAAAACCACTGATAATCTCCCTCGATCTCACCCCGTGGGGTCAAAATGATCCCAAGAGCGGTGTGCAAAAATCCCAGAACCACACGGGGGGACCTAGTGAATGACCTGCAGAGAGCTGGGACCAAAGTAACAAAGGCTAACATCAGTAACACACTACGCCACCAGGGACTCAAATCCTGCAGTGCCAGATGTGTCCCCCTGCTTAAGCCAGTACATGTCCGGGCCCGTCTGAAGTTTGCTAGAGAGCATTTGGTTAATCCACAAGAGGATTGGGAGAATATCATATGGTCAGAAGAAACCAAAATATAAATTATTGGTAAAAACTCAACTTGTCGTGGAGAAGGAAGGAATGCTGAGTTGCATCAAAAGAACACCACACCTACTGTGAAGCATGGTAGTGGAAACATCATGCTTTGGGGCTGTTTTCCTGCAAAGGGACCAGGACGACTGATCCGTGTAAAGGAAAGAATGAATGTGGCCATGTATTGTGAGATTTTGAGTAAAAACCTCCTTCCATCAGCAAGGGCATTGAAGATGAAACGTGGCTGGGTCTTTCAGCATGACAATGATCCCAAACACACCGGCCGGGTAATGAAGGAGTGGCTTCGTAAGAAGAATTTCAAGGTCCTGGAGTGGCCTAGCCAGTCTCCAGATCTCAACCCCAAAGTAAATCTTTGGAGGGAGTTGAAAATCCGTGTTGCCCAGCGACAGCCCCAAAACATCACTGCCCTAAAGGAGATCTGCATGGAGGAATGGGCCAAACCACCAGCAACAGTGTGGAAAAACCTTGTGGAGACTTACAGAAAACGTTTGACCTCTGTCATTGCCAACAAAGGGTATATAAAAAAGTATTGAGATGAACTTTTGTTATTGAGGGAGTTGGGCTTGTAATCAGAAGGTTGCAGGTTCGATTCCCACGTTGGCAGGAACTGAAGGTGGGGATTGTGAATGAACAGCACTCTCTCCACCTTCAATACCATGACTAAAGTGCCCTTGAGCAAGACGCCTAACCCCTAATTGCTCCCCTTGTAAGTCGCTTTGGATAAAAGCGTCTGCTAAATGATGAAAAAATGAAATGAAAAAAAAACTGAAAGTGAAAATAAAAATCAGACAATGGGATTTTCTGGGTTTTTATTTACTCTTTCGGTCTCTCATAGTTGAAGTGTACCTATGATGAAACTTACAGGCCACTCTCATCTTTTTAAGTGGGTGAACTTGCACAATTGGTGGCTGACTAAATACTTTTTTGCCCCACTGAATGTATGTGTGTGTATAATAAATATATATAAAATATAATTTTTTTTTTTTTTTAATTCACACAACAGCTTTAGGGAAAGAAACGAATAAAATTGAAATCACATCAGATTGTGTCTTGTCAATGATTTGTTAATGAAATCAGACCTCGCACAGGTGTGATGCGTGATATTTTTCGATGTTTCAGCCTCAGGCCATCTACTGTAAGGATGTGTTGGACATCGAGCAGTTCTCCACAGTGAAGGGGGTGGAGCTGGAGCCCAAAGACGACTCCTTCTACTGCAAAGTATCTACTGGATGCGTTACCATTCCCTGGCAAAATGAGGTCAGGTCACTACCCAGAATAACCTCAATAAATGTTTTACTCTGAACCGTGATTGCTGGTTTATGACCAGCATGCAATAAAAAGGAAATGAACGTTGTCTTTGATAATGTGTACAGACAGACAGCAATCAACGCAGTTTTCTCTTGAGAATAAACAGGACATGCATGCGATGTTGCCATTATGAAATTGACTTAATGAAATAATTTGGGACGGCTTTCATTCTACAACCTTAAATAGTTTCATATTTTTTATTTAGAATCGGTATCAAGACATTAGAATGCAAAGTAGAAATATTTCTTATATATGAATTAAAAAAAAATCATTTTAATATTTGTTTATTTTTTGGTTATATTTTGAGTGAGCTTTTATTTGTATATTTTCGGTTTTAATTTTAGTTGTGCTTTTATCATTCTTATTAGTTTTCTCTTTTAAAAAATATTTTTAAATACATTCAGTAACACTTTACAATAAGGTTCCATTTGTTGACATTCTTTATACTACATGAACTTCGTGCGTACTTGCAATGCCCGTAATTGCGAGATCTTAACTTGTAAAAATCGTAGAGCTCATAATAACATTTTGTAAGCTGGGAATATTCTGAGAGCTCCCATTTGTACCCCTGACCACTGAAGACATATAATTCCCTGTCCGAGGTCGTGAGCTAACACGAACAAATGAATAAATACTGTAACAAATGTATTGTTTATTGCATTAACTAATGGAACCTTTTTGTAAAGTGTTACCATAGTTTTAATGAAGTATTTCAATTTTAGTTTTATTTCGCTTAGCAATTTTAATACTTCAACTAAAACTTATTTCAATTAATTTGAGGTATTTTTTTTACATTTTGTTTAGTTTTTTATAAAATGTTTATATTTGATTTTAGTATTATTTCTATACAATTGTAGTTTTTTATTAAAAGTTTGAACTAGGTTTAATTTTTATATTTTCATTTTTTTTTTATATTGGTTCCTTTTTTGTAATCTTGTGCTTTTGTCATTTTAATTGTTCTGTTTTTTTTTTTTTCAATTTTAATTTAGAAATATTTAAGTTAATAGTTTTCATTGTATTTTAACATGAAAAGAACAACCGAATAAAACGCTTTCTTAATAAAAATTCTAATTTAAGAGGGTTTTGAACATCCACTGCTAGAAAAAAAAGCAAGTGTAATTGGACTGAGATATTAGACTCAGCCTCAGATGCATAAGGCACACAAAATCGGAAAGGTTTCAGGAGTTTCGAAGTCGTCATCCGATTCTACGAGATTTACGGGAGACTTATGTGTTGCGTTCTTTAATGGTCCTCTGGAAACAAAGCCAGCTGTTGTGTTTGCAACTGTGATCATGATTGCTTATCATAGACATAGACGCTTTAAAATACGTCCAAGAGTCTGTTATTGCAGGGACATGGACTTCTGAAGGTCCCAGATTTCAGTATATTAGTTTGGCTTTAATTATGTGTGTTGTCATTTCATGAATCCATTCAGATGATAGAGACGGAGTGCTTTAAAGAACTCAACATCTTGAACTTGGATGGCACTGTACCCCCTGACCTGGACTGGAGAGGTCAACCCTCACCCCCACCCAAACAGGGCTTGCTGCAGAGACTCTTCGGCCGGCAGGTCCGATTTCCTCACATTCTTCTATTATTTGTATGCATTGTTTTTGCTCCAAGACATTATCGTTTGTTCCGTTCGTGATTGAGGTTCTCAACCAAACTGTATCGGAACCTTTTTGTGTCCTGTATTATGTTTCATACTGAAATCAGATATGGATTTGCAGGCAATTCTTGTAATGTAATAAAATATCAGTATGCAGGTTTTCCTCCCCCTCTACCTGCTGTATAATTAGTCAAGTATGAAATGATTAATATAATATAGACAGATTACAAATGTGTAACTTTTTAGAGCCTGTTGCCTTTGTTCCCAGTTTTTCTCTCTTGATCACGATGTAAAATAAACGTAAAGGCATGTTAGCGCACAAATTTATATTTTAGACAAAAAGTATGCTCGTTGCTATGAAAGGGTAGAAACCTCATGAAATGGTGAAATATTTAATCGAGATGCACCGAAATGAAAATTCTGAAAATCCTTTTCTTTTTAAAAATTATTTTTTTGTATAATTGTATTAATATTAGACTTTTTATGGAAATGTATTCATTTTAATGGTACTGAATTTAAAAAATACAAGCCACACTTTCATTGAAATTAACACTAAAATTTGACAGAAATTGTTCAGTTCGGTTCCCTGCAACAGAATTAGATTTAACATTTATTTTTTCACCAATTATCCAAATAATGTATAATCGTACAAAGCTATTGTTATCACAGCAGCGAGCAGTACGTGCGTGGAGCGTTCGCATGGGCCGAGCACACGAGCCTAGATATGAATATCGAGCAGAGCGTCACGCCTGAATGCTGAACACTGGGGGGCGGAGTGGGCGGTATATATTTTTGGTTCATGCTTTCGGCCGAAAACCGAAAATGCCACTTTTGGCTGCTTCTTTTCAGCGGCCGAAATTTCAGTGCATCCCTATTTTATGGACATTCAAGGCCTTGAGCTTTATTTCATTTTTGCAAGCATTAGTAACATTAGCTTTACACTTAAAGGGTTAGTTCAACCAAAAATGAAATTTCTGTCTTTAATTTCTCACCCTCAATTCGTTCAGCTTCGGAACACAAATTAAGATATTTTTGATGAAATTTGAGAGATTTTTTTTTTTTATCTCCCATAGAAAGCAACAAAATGACCACATTCAAGGACCAGATGCGTAGTAAAGACATCGCTAAAATAGTCAGCATGACTACAGTGGTTCAACCTTAATGTTATGCAGCGACGAGAATAGTTTTGTGTGCAAAAACCAAAAACAAAAATTATGACTTTATTCTACAAGTTCTTCTTTACCCTGTCAGTCTCCTACGCAGGTGATACAGCGTTGTGCTTTTGTTTTTACGTCTGAACGGCAGCTCAGTATTGGCCGATGCTCTTCGCACCACAAAGTATGCGTGTGATTTTTTTTTTTTTTTATAATACAAATTGTGTCAACGCAGCTTTACAATCATAATTGGCAAATAATTTTCAGCTCTCAAAGAAAATGGTATCATTGTCCAGCTTAAATAAATTCAGTATTGAGTCATTCAGTTGCAAAAATCAAGTTATTAATTTAGTTACCGTATTTTCCGGACTATAAGCCGCAACTTTTTTCCCACGCTTTGAACCTTGCGGCTTAAACAAAGACGCGGCTAATCTATGGATTTTTCCCGCTTTCAAATTTTTTCCATTCAAAAAAAAACATTGTGATGTGCTCAGTTTTTTGGCGGCATGTTTACGGTTTAGATTGAATCGAGCGCTCAAACTTCCCATCATTCTGATTACGGTTGTCATTTTGTCACCCTCATCATGACGAAGACACGGAGAAATGCATATGATGCATATCGCGTCTTTTGCGCGCGCATATTCATTATTTCCTATGTAGGCGCGCGGCAAGCGCGCGCAAAAGACGCGATATGCGAACGGCCCCTTAGTTGTCTTTTTGCGCCGAGTCAATTCCTCACGCTGCTGTTTCCAGCGTCTTCTCATCGACTCATTAAGCTCTACTTCCTTTTCCAACAGCCAGATCAACTCGAGAGCAGCATCATGTGCATTTCTCCGTGTCTTCGTCATGATGAGGGTGACAAAATGACTCCCGTAATCAGAATGACGGGAAGTTTGAGCGCGCTCGATTCAATCTAAACCGTAAACATGCCGCCAAAAAACTGAGCACGTCACAGAATGTGAACGAACATTCGCGGCAGATCCGACTGAAAGCCAAAACAATCGCCACCGCGATGAAGTTTGAGGATTTTAGAGGTTCATTTGTTTCAATGTACCTGTAGACACCTGCGGCTTATTTATGATCAAAAAAAAAAAAATTAAATTCAGTGGGTGTGGCTTATATTCAGGTGCGCTCAATAGTCCGGAAATTACGGTAATTTATCTGTATATCAGTACTAAAGAAAATAGTGACGCAATCACTAATTGTAGCAGGTAACATTTGAGGAAGGAGAATTTTCTTTCTAGAGAGCATTTAATTGGACCACGATTTGTATACGCCCCTGAGTGCAAGATGAGTCATACATTTTTAGGGCGCTGTTTTCCAAGAAAAGAATCATTTCAGATTTGCTAAAAGTTTTAGTCAAATGAAAATGTTTTAATTGCTGATATGCCTGTGATTGACTGTGCATGTTTCTATGCTGCCCCCGCAGGACTGCTGTGGAAATTGCAGCGACAGTGAGGAGGAGCCCACACGGCTGTGAAGGCGTGGCCTGTCTGGGCCTGCCTCCCCCACACCACTGAGGATCTTATTTGTTTACAGTTTTTGCACATTTGTATTTTTAAGATAGCTCTATATAAACATTGGAATGTATATTTTCACTCTATAGCCATGCAGTGTAACTTATTTAAAGTCATCGAAATGAAAAGGACAGAAAAGGGGTCCTTTATCATGTGTGAAGTATTGCAAGGACAGATCATTCAACACTGCTCGAGTCTCGAACCCGGTCGACCCAACCGATCTTGTACATTTCGTAGGTATGTCTCGCAGCCTCTTTGCGCTTTTTTCGTTTCTTTCCTTTTTCTGTTCTTGGGCGATTTTCACACATGTACAGTATGCACTCTAAATATTTGTTTTAGATGTGGGGAGCAAAGGAAATTTGCTTTTGCAGATATTTTTATATTTATATTTTGAATTTTATTTTCTTATGGTAATCTCGACAATCAAAAGACACCATTTGTATCAAACAGTGATAAATGCGCATTAATGGATTTAAAAAAAAAAACAAAACAAAAAAAAAAGCAAAAACAGGAAAGGACCATAAAACAGAGGGAAATGTAAAAATCACAAATTCGCTACCAGAAGTCTCAAATATGTTATCTAAGGTTACTTAGCTAGAGATACCTAGTAAACCAAATAGGCGTGACTAAAGTGCATATACGTACAATAACAACTGCAAACAGTTGTTCCATGTTGTAAATATGCGACACTCATCTGTAAAGTCTTCAGTGCGTCTTCCTGCTAATTCTTCTCTGGATAATTGGGAAGAGCATTCTAAATCTAGTCCCGTGTGGCCCGTATGTTACATAATGAGTCAAACCGTGAGGCATTATTTTCCATTTCACAATGGTAATAACGACACTGTAATTGTCAAATTTGAAAGACTTTAATAGTCAAATGATGCTCAGCAATTGATCGTTGCTTGGCAGTTCATCATGCTAACAGACATTTGAAATGTTATTTAATGTTTTTCTAAGTAGATATGCGCAATTTTATGGGCTGCGTACAATTTAATTGCTGCTTTTTTTACATGTAGGTCAAACAAAAATTCTTTTGCCAAAAAGAAACGTTCTGTTTTGTGTGTTACGTATCCCCCGCAATCACAATAAGCTCTTTATGTTTTCGCTTACTCGGAAATATGATGTCTTGGGAATTTTGTTGTAGATTTGATCTCTTGATGCACTTAAGACCAAACAATCTTCATAGAAGGTGCCTTGTGAAGTTTTAAGGTACTCTTGTCATTAGGGGGTTTTATTCAAATATCTCAATTCTATTTTTGAGTCGGCTTAGCATTTTGTGCACACACTTTTTCTCGTTTTTCTTTGCTGTTGTTTTACCTCAAATATTACTGTGCCCTGTGGATGTTCATACTTTTTCTGAACCTTGCGACTTCTCCTTTTGGACATCGTAGAATCTCGCATAAGGCTTTAGGACTTTGTATCGAAGCCTAGCTGAACGCGAATCGGTGACCCACCAACTCTGTAAAACGTGACGTACTTTGGAGGAAGTCTTTGAAAGTACGGTCAGCTAATGGATCCTTGAAAGTCTTCACATTTCTCATCCACCTGCGGTTTACGTTAATTCTCTCGGATTAACTCAAATACATTCCAGTCTCTACTACCGTACTGTACAGTTGTAAAATGTATTCAGTTGTTTGTTTGTTTATTTAGCAATAATGGATTTGATTATGTAAATGTGTATAATATGACAACGTTTCAAATCTAGAGCGAGACGAAACTTAGTTTGACTCGATGTTTTCCTGAGCCAGGCTTTTAACACTGTGAAGTGATCATTTCTGTCACAGTTGTACTTTTTTTTTTTCTTTTGTGCAATGCACTGATTTCTGTTTCTTTTTGTTTGCGAATTTATAACTGTGTATGTATGTACGTGCGTGTGCCTAAACGCTGTGCGTCTGAGTGTATGTGCGCTTTGCATGTGCCCATATTCTTTATCATAACCACTAGTGGATGCCATTATTTTTGCCCTAAATGAGTGATACGTTACATTTTAGGGAAGCTTTCAGTGTTTTTGTTTTCCATGAGAGAACTTCAGGTTCACTGATAATGTTGTCTATTATTAGTAATACCAATCCTTTCAATATTATAGATTTCATGTTTACCTCAAGGAAGAACGAAACTCCAAATTTCATCCAGAACAAGACTTGTACTGAGAAGTAGACATGCCAGTGTCAAAATGGAAACGTGTTACTAATCCATTCATTTCAGTTGTAAACAATAAAAACGAACCCCATGATATGAACTCTGTCACACTAGTATTTTTGATGTTTTGAAGAGTCTACACAAGTGAGATTATTCCTACATCTTATAAGCCTCGACGTGCACGGTTACATTTTAAGCACCATTTTCCATTACCAAACAACATCCCATTGAGGGCTACACAATCAAATTTGACTTTTTAATAACTGCATAATGTAGGATATATAATTGGAGGATTTTAAAAGGTTGTTTAATTGGTCAAAGTGCCATTGTTATGTTCTCTCGCTGATGCAACTGTCAAGTTTTGCTGATTCTGTATTATTTTGAAGCATCACCTTTTATTTTGCCTATTATGATAGCCAAAAATGAGATAAATTGTCATTATTTACACACCCGTTAGAATATTTTGTTCGTCTTCGTAACACAAATGAAGATTTTTGTGATGAAATCTGAGCGATTTCTACATTGACTAGCACTTTGATTTTTCATAAAGAAATTGTAAAACGAATCCTTATTATTCGAGCGCTTTAGTCCAAGATTTCTGAATAGACAATTGCTTTGTATTATGAACAGATTGAATTTAGGCTTTTATTCACATTGATCAGCAAACATTAACAGTTCAACCGTACCTGCTTGACGCACTAGAATGAACATCATTGCTTCTCGCAGATCAAGCTTCCGTTTATCAAAACTGAAGTGTGAGTTGAATGTTATATGTGAATATAAGCCTAAGTTCAATCTGTTCATCCTATAAAGAGATAAAATGAAAATCTGGACTAAACCATTCAATTCCTATGGATTAGTTTTACGATCTCTCTATGAAGAGTCTTCATGAAGAGTCAAAATGGTTGTTGGACTGTCAGTGGAGGGACAAAAATCTCTCATATTTCCATAAAATTTCTTCATTTCATTGAAAGATGAATGAAAGTCTTGCTGGTTTGGAAAGATATGAGGATGAGGATTGTCATTTTGGGGTGTTTGGTTGTCTTTTACCCGTTTATCCCTGTTCTTGAAGCCTTATTTGTATGTGATACAAAACAAACAACAACAAAAAAAGGTTCCTGGATTGCACATTGAAAACACATTTTTTGCTGAACTCAATAGTTAATTCTCACTCAGGTTACTGCCATTGTTATGTATGTTTTTATTTGCTTAATATATGTACACGGCCTTACTGGTTAAAATAAAGTCGATTTACTGGTTTGTCCAAGTTGCATAAAAGACATTTTTGAGGTAAAGTTTTATTGATGGTGATGATAAAGACATTGAAGGAAATTGTTTAGTAAATGTTCTTTCTTGTCAAAGCACTGATGCTCATTTTCCCTGTTTAGTTTCTGCTGTCTATCAGTCTCTGGCCTGTGAAGGCCTGTACATTACGCATGGCTTCTCATGCAGGTCTTCTGTGTAACAAATTGAATTTTGTTTCTTGTTTTCCTTTTTTTCTGCATTAGCATTCAACTTCAATAAATTTTTATTTGGTTAGTTATTGTGTTGGTCTTCAACTCACTTCATATTTGAATTTATTCTGTCTATCTATCTAAAATCTATCAAAACTGGCAATCCTTATTTTTATCGGAAATTGCAGTATTTATTATAAATGATTTAAAAGACTTCAGTTTCGTGCTGACTTTAAGACCTTATCAGTCTGACTGGTTGCAAAGGCACACTCACATTTGCAAATTTTTCTGAGCGTTCTGTGATCGACACCTCAAATTTGCGTGAAGAATTTGAATATGATGAAATCTTTGCATATTTTGCTCTCGCATGAAATTCCTGCAGATTTTGAAAATACCGTATGACGTATGCAAACTTTCGTGTGGTAAAGGTAAATGTGACCGCGGCATACGGAAAAAGTATAAAACCTCCAAAGCATACACCCAAAGCAGGTAATAATCTGGCGGGCATAGACAAAATGAAGTACATAGACGCCCCATTGGCCGCTTTGGAACGTTGCTGCGATCCGTCAACGCGTCCGCCATATTGGTGAGGGCAAGACTGCACAGTAAACAAATACAAGTAAACTGGCGAGCTGCTTTTTTTTTTTGGATAAAAACGAAAATTATTTACATTTATCAACCGATTTCAATGGTGTACAAAAAGTTTTTAAAAAATATTTATTTTAATAGTCAAAGCTCAGACTTGCTTTGTTACACTGCATGGTTTAAATTTTCACATTAAATGAAAAAAATTCTTTGCCCATTTTAACCCATTTTAGCTTTTCTTGTGTTTAGAATTGACCACCATTGTGAAATGGTGAAATTCTCTTCTTATAGTTACTTTCCACTGTCTCCTCAACTCTTTGTCTCTGGGAAACTTTCAATGTGTGAGAAAAGCAAGCTAGCCACGTTACAGTAATTTACAATGTCAGTCACTAATGAACACGAAATGAGTTTGTCTTAAAAGTCGATTTTAAGAAAATAAAGATGCATATTTAAATTTCAGGACTTTTACTTTATAAAATAAGATAATATACACTAAAACTATAATATAAATCATATAAATATGACTTTCACAGCTAATTAGTGACTTCGCTATCTATTTTCTGACTGACTCCGGTGGCCAACTACTATCAACATATATAATATTATAACAGAGGTGTAATGTAACGAAGTAATAATACTTCGTTACCGTACTTGAGTATTTTTTTGGGAAAATCTGTACTTACTAGAGTATTTATATTTCTGTCAACTTTTACTTTTACTCCACTACATTTCTTAAATAAAATGTATACTTTTACTCCGATGCATTTCCCCAAAGCATTTTCGTTACTTACTACAAAATAAAGTCGGAAGAACACAGACTGTAAGCAAGCATGTGCAAACAAGAGCTCGCACAACCGCGCTCGATTTCATTTTCCGGGTTGCGTTCGTTGCTGGAGAAGAGTGCGGCACGAGAGCGACCTCTAGAGGCGCTCTCTGATAAAACTATCACTGAAGCCTCGTACAGTTTGTTTTGACACGTGACGCGAGGCTGCGCGGGGACACTTCAAAAACGGATTTAAAACAGACAACAAAGCGGTACGTTATACAGTACACTTCAGTATATGTTTTCATATCACTAAAGTAATTAGTTTGTTGACTAGACGCTGTGGATGCTGACGTTAGTAGTAACGTTACCTCAATCGGTTCAATGTGACAAAAACACCAACTGTGTAATGTCACGATTGTTACCCTCTATTTGCATCAGTTTATATCCATTTGTTCGATTTTATGCACTCTTTATCCAGCGAAGATGCATATTTAAATTGTATCCGAATCCTGCAGTCGATAGAAACATAAATCAGAAATGTGTTCGATTTCAGTTTTTTTAATCGCACTTTAACACATATTCCATCAAGTTTCTAAAATAGAATCCAGTAACGAGTGAAAGTTTACATATAATATGCCTTTGTGCGTAAATATGGCCGTTTTTAAGCATGATTGTTTGGATTTATGTGAAATGGAAACACTTATAATAGAGTTCATTTGTGACATTAAATTCATTGTTAATTTCAATATTTACATTTTAACATTTTAAAGTTGCCTCTTACATTAATTATAATGCACTATGAATTAACGTGAATGATCAAGGTATAATTAATGTATTAGTATTTTTTATATTTAAAACTTACAATAAACATTTTGCCATTTTTTTAAAATTCAAAGCAAACAAAACAAGAAAGAGTTAAACAATCTTGCTGCTCAAACTGTGTATAGAACAATTTTTACTAATATTTTATGCTTCTTTTGTATTTTGCATTTACTTGTACTTTTACTTTAAATACTTAAGTATGTTTAATATCAAAAAAATACTTTTCATACTTGAGTACAAAAAATATCACTTACTTTAAAACTTTTACTCAAGTAATATTCTAAACAGTGACTTCTACTTCGACATTTTCTGGTAAGATATCTGTACTTTTACTCAAGTATGGCTTTCAAGTACTTTATACACCTCTGATATTACATAAATATAATAATTTATATAATGACCAAATACATCCAGAAACAAATTTCGTGTCCTCTACAATTTCACTATAGCGTCGACTCTTCCCCGCCCCTGGTATGGAAAAGGCACTAGCATAGCCACCGGCCCCTGGGCTTCTACATGGGTTCAGCTCGGTCATGTTGACTAGGCTAAATGCTTACCTAGAGCGCCGATATCATTGCTGCCCTCATATATGACTTGGTACATGATATGTGTTTGTGTAACTTGACACATCAGCTCATCAGTCCTTTCAAGTTTATCTTCCTCAATTTCAAAAGAAGTGCTTCTTCAACCTGGTACAGAAATGCTTGTCAAGTCAAGTCATCTTTATTCATATAGCGCTTTTTACAATGCAAATTGTGGCAAAGCAGCTTTACATTAATAAGAAAATGGTGTCATTGTGCAGCTTATTCTATATATTATTGATTCATTCCGTTGCAAATATCAATAGTTATTAGTCTAGTTCATTTATGTATATCAGCACTGGAGAAAACAGTGACGTAATCGTCCGGCTCAGCTCAGTTCACATACAACGACACCAATGCAGGCATATCAAAAACACTGCTGGATATTAAGCAAGTGTCCCCAACTTAAGCAAGCCAAAGGAACCAAAACTCCAACAAATGGAGAAAAAAAAACCTTGGGAGAAACCAGGCTTAGTTCTCCTCTGGTCAACAGTGAACACTTGTCCGATACTCAGGCAGAGTTACGGGTCATTAAACCGATTTGGAATCGCAACAGTCAAAATATTGAATCTAGTTCCATCTAGTTTAAGATCTTTTTGATCACGCCGGTATGGGACGGTTTGTTGGGATATGTGCCACTGGCTGATGAGTCGGTAAGGTCTTCACAAAGGATGAGCTAGTTAACACAGTCTCCGCCGACACCACAGGCCACATTGCTGCAGCACACAGGCACAGGTTCCCCGTCCGGGATAAGCAGAGAGACAAAAAAATTAGTTTAGACGCCATTCTTCTTCTGATGGACCAAGTACATCTGGTGTTATAGGAAGTGTTCCCGGTTCCGGCTTTCTTATTAGGGTTAGGTGTCTTGCTCAAGGGCACTTTAGTCATGGTATTGAAGGTGGAGAGAGTGTTGTTTATTTACAATCCCCACCTTCAATTCCTAAATTTTGGAGGAAATCAATTCACTAAATAATGTTAATTTGACTGACTGAATGTTAACTGCTTGATTTCCATTACCCTGGTTCCCTCAACAACTGCCACTGGATTATTGCAGAAATGAGCTCTGCGACCAACAAAAGTTTATGATTCTAATACAGTATGTTTTGTTCGTAGGCTATTTACAAACTAGACCATTGTCGCATGACTTCCGCTTCAGTCTTTATTTACAGTCTTCTGTTTAAATTAGAAGAGTTTGCAAGAGTGTGATTATTTCCACATTGAAGCTGTGATCACAGACATGATATCAAGTGAACGCTTTAAAAATGTGTTGTTATTATTATAAAGCAATTAACATTAAAAGCAATCACACAAAACCCTGCCTAAAAAGATGGGTTTTTAGGTGAGATTAAAAACAATAAGACTTTCAGTTTTTCACACATCCTGTGGCAACAAGCTCAATAAAAATGAGCTGTATGACTAAAAGTGGAGGACCCCATAGACACTGTGAGTTCGAGGGAGAACAAGAGTGAGTGCAGAAGACAATCTTAAAATACAAGTAGGAGGATATGAAGAAGATTGGCTAAGTATGAAGGGGCAAGAATATTGTAAGTAGACATAGGGTAGTCGTGGCCTAGTGGTGAGGGAGTTGGGCTTGTAATCTGAAGGTTGCTGGTTCGATTCCCATGCCGGCAGGAATTGAAAGTGGGGATTGTGAATAAACAGCACTCTCTCCACCTTTGATACCATGAATAAAGTGCCCTTGAGCAAGACACCTAACCCCTAATTGCTCCCCTTGTAAGTCGCTTTGAAAGCGTTTGCTAAATGATGAAAAATGTAAAACCTGGAGCTAATGCAGGTGTTGTAATGGGAGTAATGTGTTCAGTTAGAGCAGTTTTGCAAATAATTTGTGCAGCTGAATTCTGTACTAGCTGAAGTTTATAGAGAAGCTTTGAAGGCAAGCCAGAAAAAAGAGCATTACAGTAATCAATACAGTAAGTGACTAAAAGCATGAAGAAGAATCGCAGTGCTCTTTACTGAGAGAGCCGGACGAAGCAAATTAATATTACATATGTGAAAATGTGTAGAGTGCATGACACTGTTTATATGTGCTTTGAATGATACTGTACAGTCATGGCCAAAAGTCTTGAGAATTCCATAAATAGTAGTTTTCACAAAGTTTGCTGCTAAACTGCTTTTAGATCTTTGTTTCAGTTGTTTCTGTGATGTACTGAAATATAATTACAAGCACTTCATACGTTTCAAAGGCTTTTATCGACGATTACATGACATTTATGCAAAGAGTCAGTATTTGCAGTGTTGGCCGTTCTTTTTCAGGACCTCTGCATTTCGACTGGGCATGATCTCAATCAACTTCTGGACCAAATCCTGACTGATAGCAACCCATTCTTTCATAATCACTTCTTGGAGTTTGTCAGAATTAGTGGGTTTTTGTTTGTCCACCCGCCTCTTGAGGATTGACCACAAGTTCTCAATGGGATTAAAATCTGGGGAGTTTCCAGGCCATGGACCCAAAATTTCAACGTTCTGGTCCCCGAGCCACTTAGTTATCACTTTTGCCTTATGGCACGGTGCTCCATCGTGCTGGAACAGGCATTGTTCTTCACCAAACTGTTGTTGGATTGTTGGAAGTGTTTTGGTACCATTCTTTATTCATGGCTGTGTTTTTGGGCAGAATTGTGAGTGAGCCCACTCCCTTGGATGAGAAGCAACCCCACACATGAATGGTCTCAGGATGCTTTACTGTTGGCATGACACAGGACTGATGGTAGCGCTCACCTTTTCTTCTCCTGACAAGCCTTTTTCCAGATGCCCCAAACCATCGGAAAGGGGCTTCATCGGAGAATATGACTTTGCCCCAGTCCTCAGCAGTCCATTCACGATACTTTCTGCAGAAGATCAATCTGTCCCTGATGGTTTTTTGGAGAGAAGTGGCTTCTTTGCTGCCCTTCTTGACACCAGGCCATCTTCCAAAAGTCTTGGCCTCACTGTGCGTGCAGATGCGCTCACACCTGATGCCATTCCTGAGCAAGCTCTGCACTGGTGGCACTCCGATCCCGCAGCTGAATCCTCTTTAGGAGACGATCCTGGCACTTGCTGGACTTTCTTGGACGCCCTGAAGCCTTCTTTACAAGAATTGAACCTCTTTCCTTGAAGTTGCTGATGATCCTATAAATTGTTGATTTAGGTGCAATCTTAGTAGCCACAATATACTTGCCTGTGAAGCCATTTTTATGCCACGCAATGATGGCTGCACGCGTTTCTTTGCAGGTCACCATGGTTAACAATGGAAGAACAATGATTTCAAGCATCACCCTCCTTTTAACATGTCAAGTCTGCCATTCTAACCCAATCAGCCTGACATGATGATCTCCAGCCTTGTGCTCGTCAACATTCTCACCTGAGTTAACAAGACGATTACTGAAATGATCTCAGCAGGTCCTTTAATGACAGGAATGCAATGCAGTGGAAAGGTTTTTTTTGGGATTAAGTTCATTTTCATGGCAAAGAAGGACTATGCAATTCATCTGATCACTCTTCATAACATTCTGGAGTATATGCAAATTGCTATTATAAAAACTTAAGCAGCTTTTCCAATTTCCAATATTTATGTAATTCTCAAAACTTTTGGCCACGACTGTAGTACTCTCAAAGATGACAGCCAAACTATTAACCTATTTAGAAACAGACACTGGAAAATTATTAATATTCACAAAGGATCCAACAAGAAGAATTTCAGTTTTTCTGCTGTTGTTTAAGAAGATTAAATGTAAAACATTCTTCAATCTCAGCTAAACAATCTGAGAGGATAGATGGAGGAAATGTCGAGGTAGGTTTGGTGGACAGGTGAAGTTGGGTGTCATCAGCATAGCAATAGAATTGAATACCAAATTTTTACCAAGGGGTAAAAGGACCCAGGAACGAGCCCTGTGGACCAACATTCTTCAAAATATCTCTTTCTGTGTTTCACAGAAGAAAGACAGTCATGCAGGTTTGGATCCACATGATGAAAATAATGACACAATTTTTAATTTTGGAGAAATTTTCTTTTTAAAAGAGATTACCAGTAAGAGACAGATTGAACCAAACCAGACTCTTTAATGGGACACTACTGCACACTAATCCAGTGCCTGATAGTAACAGAGTCTAGACGCCACTAAATTTTTGATACCCTTCTTTTTTTACTTCAGATGAGCCGATGGGCTTCATCTGATCGCTCAATACCTTGCTATCCAATCCTATTGAAAGGTAGTGTTACTTTTATTATGCAGCACGCTAGTCTCAGTTCAACCTTGTTACACAACAGCTCAAATCGTGAATGCCATTTTCTGTTTGCACATCTCCCGTTCAGCAGCGTTGACTTGTCCATCAGACGGCTCCTCACTGCAAACCATCCATGCTGTTCCCTTGCACCTCGCTCTCCACTCCTTCCCTGTTGCTGGGCAACGATCTTTAAGAGGGATTTAAAAGAAATAAATAATGCCGCAAATAGACTCTTCTGGATTTTTTAACATTTGGAGAAGAGTGAAACAGAACCCATCACACACCGTCTGTGAGGTGTAGACATGGCATCTGGCTCAAGGGCAGCAAGAACGGGGGCGATGAGAGCGCTGAAGACCTGACCAAGTTTGCTGGAGGCGGGGACAACTATCGAAAAAGTATCTGTGTGCTGTGAACTGCTGTGGTATTGTTCACATGTTTATGGGTCTAATTATGTTCGGCTATTTTGTCCCCCCAGAATTTCATGCTGCTTGGACCCCAAGAGGTAGCCGTTTATAATGCCTATTCAAAAATATTGCTGTCCCACCCAGGTAGCAAAGACTTCTGGCCCTGATTTGGTATGAAGCCGGCACAGCTGGCACTGGCATAAGGCATGTGAACCGAACATGGCCCGGTTATGGTGGAGATGGAACCGTCTTTAAGACGGCAAACAAGATATGGGTCAGTTGTTAAGTGTATTATTTGGCCCACATGTAAAATATAGAACTGTGGGCCACATACGTGTGGCCAGTCTTTTCCCACAGATATTTCATAACTGATAATATTTTCATACACACAGCTGTTTCCCCTATTCCTGTTTGCAACGTGGGTTTATTGCTCTCTATCAAAAAAGTTTCATCAATAATTATGGAACACCATAAACTTTAAATTTACATTACATTTAGGCTGCATTTAATCATCCAGCAAAATCTTTTATCCAAAGAGATTTACAATAGAGGACAACAAACCGTCAGCAAACCAACAAAAGCACAATATGTACTAAGACAGTGTAACACAGTACACAAAGCAAATATTACACACACACAAACACACACACACATATATATATATATATATATATATATATATATACAGTATATATATAATAGTTAGCGTTAGAAGGAAGTAAGCCTGGCCCCGGATAGGGATGGTGGCAGGAGAGAGAGGATGAAGAGAAAGGAGCTTCAGGAGAGTACAACAGGTTAACGGACTTGTTTGGATGTTGAAGAGTTGTGTGCACAGTGCCATTAGTTCATGAACTGAATCAGATGTTGAAGAGTTGTGTACACAGTGGCATTGACATGCAAGCCTTGTTTTTGTTTGTTTGTTTGTTTGTTTGTTGTTTTGTTTAAATGTGAAACAATAAATATTTCTTGTTCAGGCATTTTTCATTTGGCCATTTTTCATTTTCATTGTGTATAAAGGGTAGTCGTGGCCTAATGGTGAGGGAGTTGGGCTTGTAACATGAAGGTTGCTGGTTCAATTCCCACGCCGACAGGAATTGAAGGTGGGGATTGTGAATAAACAGCACTCTCTCCACCTTCAATACCATGACTAAAAGTGCCCTTGAGCAAGACGCCTAACCCCTAATTGCTCTGATGATGAAAGTCATCATGACTTTCACTTTTAAGTGGCTAGATCAAGGTTTTGTTGAGGCTGACATGTAGAACCAATTGTTTGGTCCTGAATAGTACCAGAATAGGGCCAGCTATAGTCATACATTTGGCTGAGATATGGCTATGCCATGGGCCATATGTGGCCCGAGTTCTGGCAACCAGAACTGGTCCAGTCATGTACCGTAATTCACTGCTGTATTTGGGCCAAGTGAAAGTGGGTTGTGTGGCCCATCACTGGGCCAAACCAGTTTTGCTATGTGGGCAATGTCTTATTTATAATCAAAATAGCATTTCCAGTTGTTCTGTTGTATGAGTGGTATAGCTAAGCTAGCATGCTAATTGGCTTGTGTATGAAGAAAAACAAGAAAATAACAAAATCAGTGATGCAAACTTCATCAAATATGAGGGAAATCATTCCCTCATAATCAATCAAAAAATTGCTGTTAAGCAATTAGAAACAATAGGTAAAAAACAATAGCGTCAAGCTCAAGTCAGTTCAGTGTTGGTTCAGTTCAGTTCAATAATCAGTTATGAAACTACAGCAGCTCTACAGAAGATGTTATTCAGCTTGAGTCAGTTCAATGTTGATTCAGATTTGTTAAATAACATTGTCAATGTTGCAAAATTCATCAATTATGAAATGAATTTGATTCGGCTTTAAAGTAGCTCTACAGAAGGTTTCATTATCCGGGTAAAGGTAAATGCTCATCTTGCAGGCCAATTGGCTAGTATTATGTTGAAGTAGAAGGCAAGTAGTCTAGCAGTAAGTTAGAAATTATAGTATTATAGTATTAAGTTAGCAGGCTTATTAGATTGCTAGACAGTTAACCAGATAGCTTACAAGCTAATTAAAAAACAGATCGACAAATTTAAACAAAATTAATCATCATATTTGCTTAAATGTCAGATGATGAGATAAAATCATCTTTTAATGGTGTCAGCTTTCATATAGAAAGACAAAATAGCTTTATTCATTTATTATGAGAATAATGTTCATGGATCAGATACTTCCCAAGAGTGATGTTGTGATCCTTATTCTTATTAATAATACACATATTGGAAAGTAAAGATTATTTCACAGACATGTTCGAGCTGTTGCATGTTTAACTGAAAGCAACTTACACTGACATATCTTAAAGGATTCGTTCACTAATTTCCTGATAATTTACTCATGTCATCCAAGATGTTTATCTTTCTTTCTTCATTTGAAAAGAAATTAAGGTTTATGTGGAAAACATTCTCCATATAGTGGATTTCAATTGCTACCAATGAGTTGAAGGTCTAAATTGCAGTTTCAACATAGCTTCAAAGGGCTCTACGTGATCCCAGACAAGGAATAAGGGTCTTATATAGTGAAACGATCGGTCATTTTCTAAAAAAAAAAAAAAAAAACATTCTATACTGTTTAACCAAAAATGTTCATCTTGAACTAGCTCTGCAATGTGCCACATATTAGGTAATCATGTTGAAAGGTTATGCGTGACATGGGCAGAAGCACTGAGCAAGTGTCGACGATGTCAGACGAGAAAATGTTGGAGAAAATGAGATGAAGTTTTTCGCCCAACCACGGTACTTCCGCCACACTAATCCTTTAAAATATGTCAGCGTCATTGTTTTGTCTGTAGATGCACACCAGTATTTTAATTTCTAATGTATGTTTAGACAAACTACTTAAATATCCTAGCGGCCTATTCCTTGCTTAATTAAAGCTCTGTTTGTGAAACCAGGTCATAGTCCTCCACAAAACAATCAATAAGAAAATGTCTGGTAATTTTGGATTTTATTGGTGTTGTAAATCAGTAGTGCATAATATAATCTGAACATGTATGAAAAAACATTGTGTTCACTGGTTGGAGAACGTTGTGTACCCTGAGTCATGAATTAATTTGTCCTTTAATGTAACTGTACGCCATGAAGTGGGGACTGTTCACTTCTTGGTGCAGTGATCTCCAGCTTGACCCAGTTAACTGCCCGGTTGGTACAGTACTGGAGTTCTTGCAGGATCGGTTAACTGCAGGGTTGAAGGTCTATGTGGCGGCCCTAGCTGCTTACCACAAGCCTTTTGGTGGATGTTCTTTGGGGAGACACCCTCTAGTTACACATTTCCTTCGTGGCATTCTGAGGCTGAGGCCTGCAGTGCGCACACGGGTTCCAGCATGAGTCCTTGGTCCTCAAAGGCCGCGTCCTTGTACCCTTTGAGCCACTTGAGGAGGTGCTGGTTGAGTTTTAAACCTTGAAGACTATGTTCCTCCTGGCGATTACGTCTCTGAAGAGAGTAGGAGAGTTACAGGCACTGACGGTTGCCCCGTCGTGTCGGCCCTTCTCCACCCCAGACCTGGGTACATCCCTAAAGTTCTCACAGTGGTGCCTAGTTCCATTGTACTGCAGGCGTTCTGTCCCCCTCCCTTCGGGGGCCCAGACCAGGAACTTAATAATCTGCTCTGCCCAGTGCGGGCGTTAAATGCGTATATCCACAAAGCTGCTCTGTGGCAGAAGACCGAACAGCTGTTCGTATACTTTGGGTCTTCCAGAAAAGGGGCCCTGGCATCTAAGCAGAGGATGAACAAGTGGATAGTAGAGGCTATTTCACTTGCTTATGAGTCGGCCAGGCAGCCAACTCCCTTGGCGGTCGGGCCCAATCAACCAGGAGTATGGCTGCCTCTAAGTCTCTGCTCTCCGGAGTATCCTTACATGTTCGTCAGGTTCTATGACCTTGACCTGGGTTCTACTGGGACTCGTAGGACTGGGACTATTCTCTCACACTACAGGCATTGGTCATTATGGCGGCGTGGGCAGTCTCGTTCTCTCTTCAGGCAACTAAGGTTACAGTCGTAACCGAGACGTATTAAACACCACCTTCTAAAGTGTATTGGAGTATGCTTGTCACATCATGATTAAGATTAAGATGCAGAGATCTAATTGCAGATCTTAACTTGATTAAATAACACAAAAGAGCCAAATCCGAAATGGAAATTAAACAAAACAGTGTGTTTTCAACACAACCAACATAAATACCATGAACTGAGGGAACTGAAGGCATTATATACACAAGACAACTGAACTAAACATGAAACAGTTGCGATCTAAGCAATGAAACAATGAATCGCCATGACAACCAAAACAAAAACAAGAAGAAAAGAGGAAATATTGATAACAAACGAAGTCTTCGAAAATGAAACCAAAACACCAACATAATGTGACAATCCATCTTCAAGATGAAGCTCAAGAAAAATCGAGTCGTTCAGCACAACAAAGACCCTAAATCTCAATAAATCTACAAGTAAATCACTGAAATCTTGTATATTGGAACACAAAGTCAAAATGTAAGGTAATGTCACAAAGTAATCTTTGCGGTGGGTCAAAATACTTTTAGACAAAGAGCAGGGTTATCAAGCAGGTTAAGAAAATATTTTTCTTAACAATTACAATAGATTCTGTTGCTCATATCTTGCCTGCAATTAGTGTTTCCAAAACAGATAAATAAAATAAGCTGTATCTTCCTTTTAGAAAAGCCTATGATTGGTATTTTTAAAAGAAATTAATGCTTTTATTCGGCAACAATGCATTAATCAGAAGTGATGTTAAAAAATTTAGAATGTTACAACAGATTTCTATTTCAAATACATGTTGTTCTTTTGAACTTTATTTTCATCAAAGAACAATTCATCACAGGTACAATTGAATTTTAAAATATATTAAATATAGAAACCATTATAGTAATATCTCACAATATCAGTGAATTTTGATTTGTGAGCCTAAGAGAAGACATCTTATACCCAAACTTTTGCTTTTGCCACTTTTTCCATTATGATTTTCTGGTTTGATATGTTTATTTACATACACTGCAAATGTAAATAAAGCATGGAAAAGATCTTTTGTTACTTAACTTAGTTTATAGGTCAAATTAATGAAGAACTAGGGAAAATTGTGTCAGACATTGTCACCTTTGTAAATAATAGACCAACATATTCATGCATCTACTCTATACAATTATTAACAATCATTAAGAAAGTTTCACTCGACAAGTTAATCATTCCTAGGATAATGATGGAACTAAAACATTTAGTCTCCCAAGGAATCAAGGTTAGCCAGCGGTCTAAATATTCACCAGTGTGAAGAAGCCACGCTTCTGTAATTTGTTAGGCTGATCTAAAGGCTACGTTCATGCAAAAATTCTGACGATATTGCCAAAGCATAGAGAGAAAAACGCAAGCAGGCCTCTGTGTATTACTCATCTGACAATGACTCTCATTGTCTCAAGTGTATGAGTCAATGTGTCACTGATTCTATCTGTATTGCGATGCAGGGCAGATTGTGTCACACTCTGAGTCTCCTGGCATGGGATCCGTCACACAGAGCGTCTGTGGGTCAATTCCTGTCATTGAGGGCACACCACAGAGGCAGAAGGTCAGCCAATCACAGAAAGAGTGACCTTTTGCCTCCTTTGAGATCACTATGTCATTTTTTTCCTGAGTCATTTACCCCATTCAGAATGAACGACATTGCCTTTCTCCTGTGGGATAATGTAGGAAATTAGATAAAACTTGGCTGAAAGTCCTGCTGGGTAAATAACTTGTGGGAAATGGGTCCTCTCCCAAGAAAACAGTATAACATGGTTTTGCATTATACAAATCAAGTCATTTTTGTACAGTATATATAGTGTAACTAGAACCCTACTGGACATTTACATTCATTCATGACTATATCTGCTCATCATTTACTCATTTTCATGTTGTTTCTGTCTAATAAGATTTCTGTTCATCTCCGTAACACAAATTTTTAATATTTGCTCATCATTTTTGTCCATCCTCTAAAAGTCTACACAATGAACATTTTCACATTTAAAAAAGTAGAGACACTGTAAAAGTAATAACATAAAGACATAGTTTTTATCTACGTCTTCTGAAGAAACAACGATGAACCAATTTTACTTTAGTTTAAACATTAAAGTTTATTAATACATAATAGTTTGTTCATAAAGGGAGTAAATCAATTATGGGAAATGAAATCCGAACTGTGCTTGCTTGATGCATGATAATAATCCTCATTGGTTCTCATGCATCAAGCAAGCATGTTTGATCTGCCATTTGATGCGCTTGATTGGTATGAAAGATTTTGAAATTTTAAACATTTGTTTAATGCTGCTACCTAGTAAGTTAAAAATGAAAGGAATTATAGAAATATGAATCTAAATTATGAGTTTTAGGTTGGTTGAGTTTTTAGTGTAGATCTGGCAACCCTAGTCTTTAGGAAATCTATTTGGAAACAATTCTTATTTTCACAGTTCCATTTTTTTTTTTTTTGAAACATCTTGCCCATCATTTAGCCCGTCTAGGAAGCCATATGTTACAACATCATTATTTAAAATATCAAAAATTGTTGAAAAAAAAAACAACAACAAAAAAAAACAGTTCAGATGAAAAAATTATAAAGGTACTAGATGGACACAAATAAACTTGTGTTCTCATTTGGCAGGGTCCCTGAGCACAGGAAATCAGTTGAAGTTCACTTTACTTGACAAAATGCAAATATTCATAACACCCTACAATGTCAACAATATTTGAGACGCACATAATTAGAGAAGTTTAAGTTATGACCACATAATATACTTGTGTAAATTAATGTAATTTATTGTATGTTTATGTGTATATAATACTGTAACAGAGTTCATAGACACGGGAAGAAGGAGGCAGTAACCGACAAATGTTCAACACACTTTAAAAAACAAAAAAAAAAACCCAAAAAAACAAAACGAAAGTAAAATCTCGGCCTTCCCTCAAGGACGACTGCTGCACACACAAACACATAATAAAACATAACATAAAATCCAGTCCTCTTTCGTCCTTCACTGTCGTCGCTCCTCCTTCTATGCTTCCGGAGCGCCTCCGTGAGAGACACGAGACCGGTGCAGCCCGCAGGTGACGCTCGAGCCATTCCCTCATGGCTCTCGCCCTGCCCAGCTTGTCACAAATACAATCATGTATAATTATACAACTATATATTTTTAATTAATTTAATTGTGATAAATATCTAGTTCAGTCATGAAATCACCCGCCTCCCCCAGCTCCACCTGCCTAGATCTGCTATGGGATTGATGTATGTCTATTCATGCAACAGCAACATACAAGTTAACAGCTGTGTGTCTATGATGGCAGTAGCATGCCCATAGTTACTTTGCAGCAACAGCATAGTCTGCCAAGACCAAATACATTAACACTGCCATATTCTTTATCATGCCAAAAGTGAGTCATAATTGAAAAAAACTGATCATGTCTATTGCAATGTTTAATAGGACAATAAACAAATTAGTTCTTTCGGATGTGTCTTTTATCTTTTATTTACTGGTAATCATGATTGTTGCACTCTAACAGTCACATCTCACGTACTTTATAGCCATGAACAACCATGGACAAACCATTAATTGAACTCAAAAAACATTGGAAACACTCAAATCATTTTCAACAACTTAATTTTATTAAAAATTCTTGCAGTACTGGAGTGATGTGCAGTGACTGATGGGTAAATTTGTCTCTCCACTTGCTATCAATGTTTTGGACAAACTGTACATGCATACTCCCATTGGATTAGAATCTCACAGATGGTAGAAAAACTCTGTGAAGTCCACTTCTGAGGGCACTTACAGTTGAATGGAACTCACCTAATGACTCACAGAAAATACTGCAGCTTTAACACAAGGGCAACGCTCAAGAGAAATGCGGATGAGGGGAAGAGATGAAATTGAAGAGGAGAAAATGTTCCCATGTTTTTGGTTTTTAAAGGAACTGCATGCTTTCATAAAAGCTCAAGGCTGATATCTCTGAACTGCCTTAAACAGAATGTGTATGTGATGGATAGATAGATGGATGGATGGACAGACGGACGGAAAAATAAGTACACAAGGGTGGGCAGAACATGTATGAAATGACGGTATTCATGAATTTCAATATAATGTGTCCTTTATTCGCTGGGAAATAAAAGCAAAAGCAGACTCTCTGATGTCTTTTATTCATCCACAGGGCCAGCAAGGAGAGAGAGAATGTTGTTCAGCATGAAAACAAAGATGCTTCAAGGAGGTTTTGCCCAAGGCTTTCAAAAATGAACACAGGCATCGATGGCGTTTATACTATGACGAGTCCAGCAACAGAGTTATTTAAAGTTAGAGGTGTGTGTGGAGAGGCTATGTCTAAAATGAACACAAACATTTTTGTGAGGTAAATAACCCCCAGCCAATCAAATAGCATTTTTGTACATGCTAACAATCACGTAACCCATTGTCTGTCATCAGGAGTTTTGATTTTTCGTCTGACTAGTCTATGATGAACAGTGCAAGCCAACAGCTACATTGTATGGTGAAGCACTGCATAACAATAATGGTAAGCAATCTGGCAACTTCAGAAAAAGGCAATGACTTTACAGTCCACACTGTGAAACTGGTGTTCATGCAAGTTGTCATAGCAATGCTCTTTTCCCTTATGTCCAACACTGAAGTGCAGATTAAAAGAGGAGGTAGTACAAATCAGTTCCATTCTGCTAACCTGAAGAATAGCCAACACTTAATAAATAACAAGAGAAGGACTGTCTTATGCAACATTCTTTAGCACAATATGTTCAGTGGACAATCTGTTCTAGTGTTCTTGAACACCTTCTACTCTATGGGAAAAACCTCCTGGGCATGTTCTATCCTACGGTATACATATTCTGTTAAATTCAATATGTTTTAAAAAACAAAAAAACAATGTTCAATACAACGTCACTTCCTAGAGTGCCACTGTTGGGTTCCAGAAGTAAATATCCCATTCATTTCTCCATAGGGGAATTGATTTTTAACCCTAACTTACAAGCCTGTAAAGAGGTATACATACAGTATATATACTTCTGTTGAAGTTATCAGTCCAAGTTAATGTTTTAAAAATGTTTAACAGTACAATTCCTGGTGAACAACTACTGTACTATACATAATCCTACAGAGAAATATCCTCTAATCGTAGAATCGCTGCAAATGGCGCCAAATTAGCTCTACAGTGACCACCACTCCCATAATGCACTGTGAATGATGTTTTGACAGTCTCCCTACACTTGTAAACTACTTATATATTTGTATAAATATGGTTATTTTGCAATAATCTTATATTGATTTTATACAAATCAACTTTGCAATGCTTTATTGGATTCTCTCCCCCCCCATTTTTTTTGTTTTGCGTCTAAATGATGTTTTATTAACAAAGTTCGGGAGGAACACGTTCAAATGAGCTAACTAATCATGGCATCACTCCAACCAGCAGTCATTAATCAGCTATCAACATGTCTGCCAATCAGCATGAGCAGAGACCTATATATATTGACGCAGTCGACTTTTTTTGTTGTTTTTGGACAGTTTCAGCATCCCTCCACCACCCCGTCTCCTCACGTTTGCCTGGTTACTTCCTAAACCAGAATACGGGGGGAGTACTCTGGGCTCAGGCCAAATACCGATCCCGGAGCCCTCTCCTTGGACACCAGGCCAAATATGCATACTAATTACTCTGATTATTTGTACGTAAGTGTGAACTCGTGAATAAAAGTTATGTCGTGATTCACCTCGGAGATGGTTGGTTTGGTCCATGGCTTATTATGCTTTTAAATCTAAATGTGAACAATATGTAAGTTACCAAGGCCAATGTTGCACTCTATACAAAATGTTCTTGTGCATGATTCTGTCTTATTCAAGGTTCTTGAGTATGTTCTCTCCAATACAGCATGTTCTGTTATGCAATATATTCTTTAAACATTCCTTGCAATGGTTTCTTGAGCATGTTCGTTATGAATTTTATTTAACAAAGTTTGGGAGGAACACGTTCAGATAATCCAACCTATTGCATGCCAAAAATTTGCTAAATCTTTACCTTATCTGATTATATGTATATAAGCCCTACGTCTGAACTCATGAAATATGCAAAATGTAGTACAAGAGAGTAAGCAGCTGCTAACCTTTCCTTCACCACTAATTATACCTTAATTTTTAATTAGGTTTCACATCGGGACCAAACAAATGTTTCCTGGATAAGGCATTTTGTGGTGCAGCAGTTGTGTTCGATCTGTGTTTGTACTCTGTACACTGTAATGAATTGCTGTAAAAATTACAGCATTATTTTACAGCCGCTGGCTCTTTTTTAATAATACAGCATATTGCTGTAAACTGCAATGCATTCTGGGGTCACATGTTGGTTTGACTCAAATTTACAGAATATTGCTGTAAATTGACCCTTCGTAATTTAAAAAAATACAGTTATTTACTGTAATCAGAGAATACAGGGAAATTCTGTAAATTAAAATACAGTAACACTACTGTAAATTTTACAGTAACTGGCTGGCAACCCTGCTGCCAGTATTATATTGTAAAATTTACAGTAATTTTTTAACAGTGCTCACTGTAATGAATTACTGTAAAAAATTACAGCATTATTTTACAGCCACTGGCTGTTGTTTAATAATACAGCATATTGCTGTAAACTGCAATGCATTCTGGGGTCACGTGTTGGTTTGACTCAAATTTACAGAATATTGCTGTAAATTGACCCTTCGTAATTTAAAAAAATACAGTTATTTACTGTAATCAGAGAATACAGGGAAATTCTGTAAATTAAATTACAGTAACACTACTGTAAATTTTACAGTATCTGGCTGGCAACCCTGCTGCCAGTATCATACTGTAAAATTTACAGTAATTTTTGGTCCTGCACATACCCTTAATCATTGGCTCTATCTGAAATCGCATACTCTCTTTAGTAGGTACTTATTTTGAATAAGTACTTTGTGTCCGCTAAAAAATATGTTCTCTATAGAATGAATGTAATTTGGACATACATGACATTTGTCATGTTATCGTTATCATGTGATTTACCAGTTATTTCACATTCACAAATCCTCTCCCGTGGCCACATGGGATAGGAAAGTGTCCATCGTATGCACAATTTAGAATCTCGCTGAAGAAGTCATCTGGGCACTTTTTGCCTACTCTTTCATTCTTTCACGTACTTTTTTTTCGCTTACTGCGGGGAAGTATATGCAATTTCGGATACATTATTTGTTTTAGGCTGGATAGATAATTTTCAAATCTGAACTGAGACCCCCATAAGGGCAGGTTCATCCCATTTTTAGCATTATAATCCTCCGAATGCACACACTAGAAGATTTGTCCACACGTATGTCGACTGTAGTAACATTTTACAGTGAGGTGAGATTTCACAGAGACTCACAAGATCAAACGTGACTTCAGAAGAAAAAGAAACGGAGGACGATCAGCATTGACAGCTGGTTCTCTAGTTGTTGTTTTTTAACAGGAAGATCAAAGGAGAAAAAAGGATATTGGTGATCTTTCTCATTACTCCACTTTCGTGGCATGTTTGTGGCTGCCAAGTTTCAGCTATAGAAGCACCCCAACATCCAGTTGGTGAAGCTTGCTCACCCTCTGTATCACATCAATTTGGGATCATGTGGGCCTCGACGCACTCGGGAGAAGCAAATTAATTATGGCACGTCACAATTGAGGATTTTTTGGACAAAAAGTCGGTTGCAAGAAGCCTCAAATCGGGCCACACCCCCCCCAAATCATTAAACCACTGTTCTACTGATGCTTTGTGTCTGGAGTGAGTCTTCATTTTAAAGGGTTAGTTCACCCAAAAATTAAAATTCTGTCATTAATTACTCACCCTCATGTCATTTTGTCGCCCAGAAAGCTACAAAAACATATTTAAAACAGTTCTTGTGAGTACAGTGGTTCAACCTTAATATTATAAAGTGACGATAATACTTTTTGTGCGGCAAAAAAGACTTAAGCTGTGTCTGAAACCGCTCCCTATCCACTATATAGTGCACTATATCGGGTGTCGGCCATCATTGTGTCGACTTCATTCCCTATATTCGTTCACTATTTTTACCCACAATCCTCTCTGATTTTGAGTGTACATTCGATGTACACTCGTTAAAGCGCCGTTACCCAAAATCCAACGAGATAAGACGATCGAGCGCGAAAGAAAAATAAATATGGCGGACGGAAACTTCTACAAATGTAAGTGTATTTTTTATTAATTAGAACATCTTTGTAAAGATATTTTGAAGCGAAATTTCATTTTTCATTTCATTTTTCATCATTTAGTAGACGCTTTTATCCAAAGCGACTTACAAGGGGAGCAATTAGGGGTTAGTTGTCTTGCTCAAGGACACTTTAGCCATGGTATCGAAATGATACAGGTTTATATCATAATATATATATACTTATAATCATACGATAATTTGGTCGATTTTTCTCATATGTTAGTGAACTGTTGTACAGTGTATTTAACCTACATCTTAGAATATGTTGTATTGACGAATTTTTATTTGCTTTAGGGACGGATGAGGATGTTAGGCAGCAGATTTTAAATGGGTATAGGAAATGTTAATGACGAAATTGTCTGGCGCATGCTATTAACGTCAGCGTCCGAATTCGCTCACTCATTTTCGTTCACTCTTTGCTGATATAGTGCGCTCAACTGCCATGCACTATATAGGGGTTAGTGAACGAGTGAACGAGTGGGCGGTTTCGGACACAGCTTTTGATGGTCGATTTCAAAATGCTGTTTCGAAACTTTACAAATGTTTTGTTTCGAATCAGTGCTTCGGATCGCGTATCAAACTGCCAAAGTCACTGAACTATGGAAATTTCGAATCACTAACGAAGCCTTGTTTACTGAAATCACGTGACTTTGGCGCTCCGAACCACTGATTCCAAACGAAAGATTCGTAAAGCTTTGAAGCAGTATTTTGAAATCGGCCATCACTAGAGCTGTGTCCGAAACCGCCCACTCGTTCACTCGTTCACTAACCCCGATATAGTGCATGACAGTTGAGCGCACTATATCAGCAAAGAGTGAACGAAAATGAGTGAGCGAATTCGGACGCTGACGTTAATAGCACGTGCCAATTAACATTTCCTAAACCCATCTGTAATATGTCCTGTTTAGCTTCATGAATTGTATATTACTGTTTATTTGTCATGTTTATTGAGAATAAAGAGAGAATAAAAACACCTGTGTCATGCTATTTAGTACATTTATATTTAAAAATAACAGAAGAAAAACACTACACTGTCACATTTGTTTATAAAAAATATAATAGTAAATAAATACAATATAAACAACAGTATACAATGTACAACATATGAGAAAAATCGACCAAATTATCATATGATAATAAGTATATATATTATGATATAAACCTGTATCATTTCGCTTCAAAATATCTTTACAAAGATGTTCTAATTAATAAAAAATTACACTTACATTTGTAGAAGTTGCCGTCCGCCATATTTAGTTTTCTTTCGCGCTCGATCGTCTTATCGCGTTGGATTTTGGGTAACGGCGCTTTAACAAGCGTACATCGAACGTACGCTCAAAATCAGAGAGCATTGTGGGTAAAAGCAGTGAACGAATGTAGGGAATGAAGTCCCTTAGCTTAGATCTTGTTGAAAAGTCGTTATTTTTTGGTGCACAGAAAGTATTCTTTTTAAAATTAAGGTTGAACCACTGTACTCACATGAACTTTTTAAAATATGTTTTTAGTAGCTGGGCTTGTAGTTATTGTATTGAAAGTGTTAATTGTCTTGCCGGAAATAGAGGCTTCATCGGAAATCCTCAAAAATATCTTAATTTGTGTTCCAAAGATGAACGAAGGTCAACGACATGAGGGAATAATTTTCCTTTTTTGGTGAACGAACCCTTTAAGCGTGTGTACATCATTTTAATAGTATTTCTCAAAGGTTCTTTCGATTTTTTTTATGTGAAACTTTGTGTGAAATAATTGATTACCCTTTCCATGCAGTGAGAAGCATTTGTGAAACAAATTATTGATATCATATTTGAAGTGTATGTTCACAGACTTCACTAAACCAAGCAATCGCAACCACATCATAAACATAACCGAAACAGACACAACAAACAAGCCTATTCAGACAAAACCGTGCCACTTCAGTCTCTTTGTTCTACAAACAGTTAAAAAGGAGGAGCGAACATGTCAGTTTGTTTAGAGAACCGTTATTCTCAATTTGATACAGAGTCCTCGTGACAGCAGCGGCGCATCTCGCGCGGAGAGCCAATGTGGGTGTTTCATGACGCGCGCGTCAATTACAGGTGTCCATTAACCACAACGCGCATCACGACCAGGGAATGACGCGGAACACGAAACGCTTTCTGTTTATCCAGGTAAACATTAGTGAAGACTAAAAAAACTCAGACACGTCTGCTATTGACATTCTGTGCCACTGACAACTACCGCAACTTTATCTGGATTGAGTCACGTCCCGACCATCAAATGGTGTCAAGCGTCTGAAAATGAACTCATCGTGACTGGAAACGCTTATCGTGTAAGTACCAGCATATATTTAAAGGAACAGATTTGTTCTAAATTACGAGCTCACATATTATAGGTATAATGTGGTGTACGCCTAATAAAAGCCATCTAGGGATGCAGACATTTAAAAGGGAAGATTTTTAAGTCCTTGAATGTTGTAGTTCACTCTTTGTAATAGATAATATGGTGTTTATGTGTCATTATCAATTGCGCACATTTTTCCACCAATATCACCCACCTGAGAGGCTGCATGTCATCACTGCTATATTAAACTGTCGTTTTTTTATGGATGTATTCATTTATTGTGATGCTTGGAGATGGGAATATTTGCTTACACTGAAAACCGTGATGTCGTAAAATGAAAACAGCACAGCCCTTATTTTCTGTAAAAATGTCTCTTAGTTATGTGATGAAAACAGAGATTTCTTTTATTCATTTTTTTTATGAAACGTATGCAATATGCAATGCTTAAAATCAATGGCATTGTGTTAGTAGGGGGGTATTACTGAGTCACATTTCTTTCTCAGTTAAGTAAGAGGTGATGACAGCAACCTTCTCATACATATAATGAGAGGCAGTGTTTAATAAGAGTTCTCTGACCATTCCTATAAACTGAATGACTATCATTGTATTTTAAAAAAATAAAATGAAACAAGTTTAAGAATCAACAATTATTCATCGACCAATATCAACAGGGACTTGTCCCGAGTGTAAAGCAGCTGGTGGTTCTTTCAGGTAATCTATAGGTTATGTCCTCCAAAGATTGGATAAAATCCATTTTCAAGGCAGTGTTGTAGACGCAATCGGAAAAGGATGACCATGTTCGGTGGGAACATCAGATGCCGTCAATGACAAAGATTTAATCTGCTTTCTCAAGGTCACCAAGATCTCACATAGAGATGTGAACGTGTGTAGGAAATAAACATTTTACTAGCTCAGAGCTGGTTACATAAGTTGTCTTAATCTTTGTGCTAAAATGGCATGTTTATTTGTCGGCAGTCGAGAGCTATCATTAAGAGCTGAGGAGGTGCCATGTTGAAAGCCATCATTAATGTACAAGAAGTCTCAAAATACATGAGTGAACGAAAACTCTTGCTGTCGACACGGTTTCTTCACAATCTCTCTGGAAAACTACGTGTACTACCGCTCTCGCAATGTATGAAATTGATACTTACCCCCTAAAGTCATTGTGCGAGTTGTGCTTGAACAGCTGAGGTTAATTAGGAAATGGACCATTGTGTGTGAAATATTAAGGGTCTGTGTTTTGAAAATATGACAAGTTCATAACTTATGACGGTTGCCCCCTTCTATGTTCTTTCCCTTTGTTGAGCAGCGTGACTGCTGATGTCCTCTGGAGATCTAAAGAGCCCTGATCTGCTCGGCGGAGGATCACAACACAGGAGGAGACCCAGGCACTGTGAGACGTTAGCATTCCCTCATTGCACCAGCTGTCATGAAAAGAGCATCTGCAGATATTCTTTTCTTCTCGTGAAAGAGCCCCTGGAGGACCTTCGGGAAGTGCCTCTTCAGTTTCGCTTTTGCAATATATCGGACATCTTGCATTTTCGTGGAATGTGCTTCAAGTGAAATCGGGTCGCTTTCTTTGACCTCCGGTCAGTGGGAAACCTTTCCGTTAGTTAATTTTTGAAAAAATGAGCTCAGCAAACACTTGGATAGACTCTTAATGGTTTCAAACAACAGGATTCATAGAAATATGATAGCTATGGTCTGTTCATGTGCTTTGAGACTTGGTGCGTGAACTTTACGACACATCTGATCTGCAGATCTCATTGAGACTTTAAATCTTCTCACTGGATTTTGGAGGGCACAAAGTTTAGCAAGGTGATCATCATGGTGATGTCGCAGGGCACCTATACATTTTTGGCATGCTTTGCCGGCTTCTGGCTGATCTGGGCTCTCATTGTCATGCTTTGCTGCTTTTGCAGCTTCGCCCAGCGCAAGCTCAAGCGCCGGCGTGAAGAGAGGCTGAGGAACAGTGCCTACGGGCACTGGAGATGGAGCCTCTGGACTGCACTGGAGGTGGATACCCTTCTAGAGAGCCCCCTCAATTTTGCCCTCCACTTCAAATGATGTCTCCACAGCTGCCTGTTGCACACACTCTCCCTCAAGCAAACTGGACCGCCTCTGAAGGTAGGATGTTTAAACAAGCTCAGTCATCCTATGTAGTTTTGTCTGCAATCAGCGCTATGGGCAATATTTTTATTGAGGAGGCATATGTAAGTTTCTGACCCACAAAATCTGAACCATGCTTAAAAGATCCCATGAAATCAAAATTTGAGGTTTGTGGCTTTTAGACCAGGTCTATTAACAATTCTTTGCATAATATAAGCAAAAAAAAACCTTTGATATGGTATGTTTTTGCATGCTGAGACCAGCCTGGACAGACATGAAACTATGAAAAATGTCAAGACAGTGTCAAAAATGGTCAATTTCTGTTCATGGTCAGTACCTGGATGGGAGACCTCTTGAAGTGTTAGTGAGACCAGCAGAGGGTGCTCACCCAGTAACACCTCATCATGGTGATGGGGACACAATATAGTCAAAAATCTCCGTCCTTCAGAGGACACTTTAAACCGAGGTACTTGCTCTCTGTGGTCATTAACAATCCCAGGACGTTCTTCGGAAAAGAGTTGGGATGTAACTCCTGCATCCTGGCCAAATTGCCCATTGGCCTCTGTCCATCATCACGGCCTCCCAATCATCCCAATATACTGACTGCCTTCATCACCCTCACTATTTTTGTCTCCTCTCCACCAATAAGCTGGTGTACGCTGGGTGTTCTGGTGCACTGTGGCAATCCAGGTGGATGCTGAGGAGATTCCCCACCTCCGTTTGTAAAGTGCTTTGAGTACCCAGAAATGTGCTGTATAAATGTAATAAATTATTATTTCCATTTACAATGATCATCTCAACAGCAATCAGCATAATCCACTAACCAAGCAGAAGATATTAATACTTTTTATTGCCTTAGCTTTATTACATTAAGCATGTTGTTTCGACACTGTTTATCAAGCAACAAAGATAGTCCATCTCTTAAGGGCTGTACAACTGAAGACCTCTCCTCACACAGTGTTGGCAGCCTGAGCTGCATTCTTTCATGTATGACATGGTAACAGTGAGTCTTGTGTAGGTGTTGTGTAGGCAGACGAGTACAGCACTGAGCGAGCAGCAGCTAGAGCCAAGCTAATCATGTGCTTTGGCAGACAGGCAGACTGCCAGAGTTGGTGGATCCTTGGCCACGGGCAAAGAATGTCCCTTTAAACCTGTGCCAAACACACAGGATGGATGACCACACGTTAAAACAGGGCCTGAGTAATAAGTCAGCTCATAAAAGAGTAAGAGTCAGAAAGAATTTTGCTCTTTAAAGGGACTTTGTATCACTTCTCAAAAACAGACTCATTGTTACAAATGAGGCTCCCTCTTCGCATCCTCCGGACCAGCAGAGGGAGCTCTCGCCAGAATATTAGATCAATTCAGACTTCATTTCCCATAAGCCCTCATACCTGGGACTGATCACTTCCCCACCTGACGGCCATTACCTCTGCGAAGTATTGATCGTCTTTACCGTCAAACTTTTCAAGGAAAGCCAGGCGTGGGTTCACGTTGCTAGTAGTATTTTCATGAACAGGCACTGCAGTCCTGGTAGAACTGTCGGCAGGAGCGAGTCGAAATCCTTGCAGAGTTTTGACCAGTTCTTCTGTGAGTGTGGGGAGCCGATTGAGTTGGTGGAAATGCAGGGTTAACTGTTGAGCTTGTGCAGATGACTCCATAGAAAGTTGAGCTAGGACTGCTGGATCGTTGTTCGTGTTGAGTCAGCGGAGTGAAGATCCATTTGCAGTTTATTAAAATAGCTCAGGATCAAACAGGCGAAGGTCAATATATAGCAGTAAGAACAACGCAGGCAAACCAGAGACATAAACAAGGACAGGCTAGAGTCAGGGCAGGCGGCAACCATACACAGTCCAGGTAACTGGCAGGGGTCAGGCAGGGAGCAAAGAATCGGAAACCGGTAACAGCCCAAGGTCAAACACAGAATAAACAATCCCGGGAATAATGCTCAGAGTTGATGACGATCAATACTTCGCAAAGAGGTACAGAGTGAGACTGGTTTAAATAGCCAGGTAATGGCCGTCAGGTGGGGAAGTGATCAGTCCCAGGTATGAGGGCTTATGGGAAATGAAGTCCGAATTGATCTAATATTCTGGCGAGAGCTCCCTCTGCTGGTCCGGAGGACACGAAGAGAGAGCCTCATTTGTAACACTCATTATGTTCCCTGTGACTCAGTGGACACCATATGAGAAAATGGTCTTTTGAAATTATAATTTTTTTCAATATCAAGTATTATACAGATATTCTCAGTCCAATGTCTATCATAAGTAAACTTTCCCCAAAGGGGACTGTGTTTGAAAATAACTTCTCTGCCGTAACACTGTCCTTGAATAGCTTCACCAGCAAGGACAGGGTTAAGAGGGGTGAGATGTGTATAATCATTGACATGTGCCTGACCGCATCATAAATGACCATTTCTACAGTTGAATACTAAATTCTTCTAGATGATTTTGTTATAAGTGGACCTGAACACTGGAATTAACCTACCATATAAACTATTTAGTTAATAGTGCTTGCTAAGACAAACACAACTATTTCTTTAGCTCATACATAGTTTGAGAGAGTTAGATATACAAACCTTTAACCGCAAATACTAAACTTTAGTTTGTAACACAATCTACGGACATGAATGTTATTTTAATTCGTGCAGCTCACCTGGACTGGCCATATCTACCTGCGACCCTACATGGGACAAACTGTTTGAAGAATGGATAGATGGATGGCGATATCGAGACTTAAGGCTGGAATACAATACGCAACTATTAAAATTTGAACAGAGACTGAAGTTAAAACACTAGCAGACTTCCAAGAAGTCTAATGTTGGTTGGGCATTTTGGAAGTCTACAAAAACACTGATGCATTTCGGCCATTCAGCCTTCCTCAGAGTGTATCAGGTACAAAATTAGTCACAGGTGTACATATAATCCGTTGCTTAGTAGAAATGGGGAAAAACAAAACTGATAAACTGAATGATCCGTTTGGTTTCTCCCATTTCTACTGAGAAACTGATTATATCTACACCTGTGACTAATTTTGTACCTGACACACTCTGAGGAAGGCTGAAATGCATCAGTGTGCTGTGTTTTAGTGATTTTTAATGTTCGTAGAGTTAGCTATGTTTTAATAAAGACTTTTTGACATTTTGGAACTGGAAGAAGTGCCTTGGATTCGTATTTTCGATTGGTGTATTTTTGAACCCAACCAAAGCGCACCTTCTGGGACTATTAAACAGAGGCCTTTTCAGTTTTCAAGTAGCTCTCAGATGTTTTCCTTGAGTTGACGTCATTAAAGTAGTCCATGTGACTCCAGTGGTTTAACTTGCAGTTTTATGAAGCGACATGAGTGCTTAGTTTGCACAAAAATATAACTTATCTCTTTATTTACAAAATATTAATCTCCAGCGAGCATTGACGCAACAATGTCTACGACTCATCAGCTAGTGGCACACATCCCAACAAACCGTCCCATAGCGGCGTGATCAAAAAGATCTTAAACTAGATGGAACGAGATTGCGATTCCAAATCGGTTTAAAGACCTGTAACTCTGCCTGAGTATCGGACAAGAGTTCACTGTTGGCCAGAGGAGAACTGGCCTCCCGACTAAGCCTGGTTTCTCCCAAGGTTTTTTTCTCCATTTGTTGGAGTTTTGGTTCCTTTGGCTTGCTTAAGTTGGGGACACTTGCTTGATATTCAGCAGTGTTTTTGATATGCCTGCATTGGCGCCGTTGTATGTGTATACATTTGTAAAATCCCCTTGAATTGATTCCTCCACATCATAGGAATGTGCTAACAACCCAGAACACCCTAGCAATCCCTTTGCAACCATGGGAAGCACCACTCGCAATTGTCTTGAGAAAATGTAAAAATTTGAAAAAAGTTGGGCTAAATCAGTTTAAGAAACATTTGCTGCAGAACGCATGATAATTAAGAAGCACTGCTAGCCCCCAAGATTTTTTCCAGTTACCTTTCATCATCCATTCTAGTAAAAGCACAGATGAGAAGGGAGAAAAAACGCCGCCTAGTCTCAGCCAAACACATTCTTATCTCTGACCTCAATGTGCCGGTTATAACATCCCTCCACAAAATAAAATCTATCCTAGCTTTCATCTTGGAGTGAGAGTTGACCTTGGAGGAAATGGTAAAAGCTGCAGTTCTTCTACTGATAAAATATATCAAGCCCTCATTTATGTTGTTTAAAGTCCTCTGATAACTTTAAACATACACAATCACAAAATTTATCAGACACACAACACTTGCATAATGATTCTTGGGATGACTTTGGGAAAAGAAAGGCTTACAATATCTTGGGGTCATGAGGCAACAAAGCTTATAAGCACTAACGTTTGCATGTTTGGTGCAATTTATTTCTTGGTGAACCATTTGTTTTTTCCCCCGCAGACACCGATATCTTTGGAAAACCTCCATGCTACGAAGAGGCAGTATTGATGGAGGACCCACCGCCCCCTTACAGTGAAGTTCTGGCGGACCCCAGGGGAGGAACTTACACCAAACCTACGAGCAGGTCCTCCAGGGAGCACCAGGAGTCGGAGACCAGCAAGATGGCTCCCGTGACGGTGTTTCCCGAACGTGGCTACTCGTCCCTCATACGTCTGCCTTCGGCCAGACGCTGGGACTCGCTGGGGCATCTCCTGTCCACCATGGACCTCAACCACAACAACCTGCCAGTCGAGCCCCAGGCCTCTGCCGTTGCCACCATGCCTCGTGAGGGCCGGACTCACACGGACTTGGGCTTGCGGGGACTCCGAAGTCTGGATCAACATTATGGTTTGCCCACTGCCTTTCCCCTTCTGGGTCGAAGCACAGCGGTATGAGCCCGCAAAAATAGACACGCAGACCACTCTCTAAGATGAACGCTCACAATGGTGAGTCATATGTGGTCTGAGGAGTCTGCCATAGGCATTTTGAACGCTGTCTTTTTGTGGCACAATTGCTTTAGGATGATTCAGCTTTGTTCAGGGGTTCATTTGCAGATCCATCACACTCGCTTTTCTCTCTCGTCCTCTTTGCTCTCCGTGGCATCTCGGCCTGATGCAGAGCAGCAGCTATTATGTGAATGCTGTTGCCATGGCTCCCAGGAGCTGTCTGCAGCCCACCAACACCTCGCCCCTCACATCCTCTCATCTGCGGCTCGCTGATATAATACAAATGACATTTCAAACCCTGTCTTTGTGAAACACAGAAGTGAGACATAATGAAATGACGGCGGTTGCTCCGTACTGTAGCTACACAATGCTGCTCAGCTGTACAAAATGTTGTTTCATAAACTAGAAAACTGGATTGTGTGCCAGTTCCTCTCTCGGGAAGGAGTCTGAACTTCAAAGTAGTCACACATTCCTCAAAAGGAAGCGGCCTGAGGAGTTGCAATTTTTGAAACATGTCTGTCGTGTCCATTGGAGAAAGTGGTCTCTCGCAGCTTTTAATACATTACCATGCGGGTACACTGAGAAACTGCCTTTAATTTCATGTCAGCAGTACTCTTCTCTTTTTTTTACAAATTCTGAATCTCTGTATGAATAATGATTTTTTGATCCTCCTGAAGTGCTCCTCAGATTGACGATAGCATCCCGTTTGTAATGACCTGCGAATGGGATTTGTCAGCACGTTGCCCACGGTACCTGCTGCCGTTGCAGCCACACGTGGGATTTTCGGCGTTTATTCAACAAACCGCATCCATTTAACGGTGCTTCTCTAAATTTAGACCGACTGAATCCCTTTTTGTGGCGATTTCTGCGTTGTGAAAATGCTCGTTTGAATTTTTTTCCCTTTTACTGCCATCATTTCTATTATGCATGTTTCCATGCCCTTAAACGATTCTACCTCAATCCATCTAATGGCCGTCTTTGTCAGTTTCCCAGCATAGAACACTGCTTTCGTGCATGTGCTGGATTTGATTAAAATAAGCTCTATTTTGGAAATGTGAAAAAAGCAATTAGCGGCGTCTGTGGATGTGGGCACACGTTCAGCACAATGCTTTTACTACATCATAGCGATGTCTTTGCTTCATTTTTTTTTTTAATTGCACAGCCATTACTAGACCGCCCGAAAATAACAAAAGCATAAAGGAATCGTACTTCCCACAACCCACATTATAAAGGCTTGGTGTATGAGGCATTGTTCCCTCCTTCTTTATAACCTGTCCGGACTAAATTAAATAATGCAATTAAATGAATACATTTATTATTCCTACAAAGATAAAACCGTATGCCCGTGTCAGATGTCGGGACATCGAAACAAGCGCAGCTTCGTATTACATGAATGACAAAATGAAGGTGGATTCTTTTGAAAAGGTTGATGAGGAACAGGAACTATGCTAATGCTAAGGGTACACCCTACACCCCACCCTATTTTTTTAATAATATAATAAAAAAAAAAAAGAACCTTAATGGCCAAATATTGATCAATTCAGGGGAAATACGAAAGATCGTACCAAGACAATCGATGAAATTCACTGCACCTTAACGCCGTTTCAAAAACACCCTCTCACGGCATTCAAAATGTGACTACGGGCCCCGAATACTTCCACTGGGAAAGGTTTGATTGTTCTTTTACTGTATATGCTTTTTCCACTCTGTTTTTATATGTCCCGTTACATCACAGACAGAGATGTAAACGGTCTTCTCTCTGCCGGCAATGTGTTGCTAAGCGACCATGGCAGAGCCGCGTGAATCTGTTTGCATAGATGAAGCGAGCAGTACCGTCCCTGCTCTGGTACACAGCCTTCTCACGTCCACTACGATAAGTGGACTGTGGTCTGCGAATTAGCATACGGTATACGAGACATTATGTACCAAACGTCCCTCGTTTTTGTGCCATTTCTAGTGAAAGCTGTCATTAAGAGGCTCTGATGTATCAATCAAAAGGGTTTTTGTGTGTGGCAAGAGTCTCAATTGAGGCCCAATTCTGTTCCTATTTGACACCAGATTTTCCGCAGCGCATTTTCTTTCTCGTCACATGAACTGTGAATGGTGTATCATGCAATGTTCATGTAGCATGCAAAGTGTGCTTGTGTGTGCAGACACACAGTAACCAGAGCTGTACTAATTCATAGCTGCTATATATTTCAGTGTTCACGTGAGGATCTAAAAACATACACGACACACAAACAGGATATCTGATCAATAAAACTGAGGTGCAAAGTCTTAAATTATGTGACAGAGTGGTTGCAGACAGAAGCACGTCAAAGTTTTCTGAAGGGTTTTAAAGTCTTTTATTAACATACAGAAGCACATAGCATGTCACAAAAGATCTTGTGCTTGTTTCAAAAACAGCATGTGAGAAGCGGACGGAAAAAGGAAGAGATAGAAAAAAAATGATCGAAAAAAGAACGTTCAGGAGTCGCTAAGCCTTGCTTCAGGGGCGAAGAAGAAATCACTGTAGTAGAACAGTACTAGTAATAGTAATAATAGTAGTAGTGGTGGTAGTAGTAGTCTCCTAGTAGTCTGAAGGAGAAAGAGAATAATAATCACTACTAAGGAGGTTGGAGGGTGAACAGGAATACACGGAAGTCATTTCAAAAGGGGCTAAGTTACTGTTAAAGATGCGGGTTACTTCCTATCAGGTTTCATACTGAGCAACCTCGCTCTCTCTCTCTCTCACTAAAGAAATGCGAGAAACCCAATCCAAACGTACGCCAACCCCGTTTTTCATGGGTGGTGGTGAGTCAATACATGTTAGTGATTCTGGTACATTTCACTTGAGCACAAACTTAGAGCTATTTACAGAACAATACTATTGGTTTAGCCTTATTGCTCGCTTTTCCACTCGAAACGATCCTTTGTATGTAAAGCCAAGATGCTGTGATGTGGCTTTTCGACATGACTAAAGGTATGAGGAAGACAGTGGGTGGTGATAACTTGGCGGTTAAGGATGTGGGCTGGTGCAACAACAAACATTAGAGTTTGAGTCAGTGTTGAGTTAGTGAGAACCTTGAGCAAGGTGACGTGTCCCTGCGCTTGCCGTGGCGTGAAAGTTGCAAAATCCAAATTTGATTGGAAGGTTTGTAATCATTTTAGGCTCATAAAAAAGTCCTTAAAAAATTCCAGACCTTAGTCCATAAGGGTAACATCACTCTGAACCAAGTCCTGGGTTAAGCATTTTTAACTGGCAAAACAATCGTATTAATATATTTCGATAATGGGCTTGAAATATGCAAGTTCCTTCATTTGGAGCGTAAAACAAAAAGGTTCAAAATCACGTCCACGATAAATTGAGTCAAAACCATACTCCACGCAAGTACGCGAACACAGACGCTTGAGTTTCACACGTCTCCGCTTGCCGAAGCACTGCGTTCTCATCGTCTGTAAGATGATTCGACCATCGAATGTTGACTACTGTCTTAATGGAATCTTGGTAAGCAAGTCTATAGCCAGCTTCTTGGAAAACAGCAAAATCAAGCTAATCATTTTGGTTTCTTAAAGGGATAGTCGTAGCTGCATGCATGACAATCTTCTTTGATTTGGAATTTTTATTTTTGTGTGAACTATCCCATGTCTGTCGTACAACGGGACTGTGAGCTTGCTTTCGCGTACGAACGCAGAGCATGTTTCAGGCCTGAGAGTCTCCAATAATAAGGGAGTCTCTTCTCCCTTTATCTTTAAACTAGATGTACACCCATACAGTATTCGTACACACATATAACTAAAACTATTCCCAAAGGAGTTCACTACAATTGTTATTGCCTAAGTTTCTCGACAAATCAAAGCTCTATTGCAGTTGTTAAAAAAGAAAGTCAGTTTCAGCCATTGTTTATACACATTGTCTCATATGTAGTCAAAATATACATATGCCATCTGGCGCTAAAGTCCTAAAAGGCCGGTACACTGACACGTCATACTCAAAATAATTGGCACAACACAAAATTGTTTCATAATCACACGTAAACCCCCCTCATTTTCCGTTTGCTAAATGAAGCTAAAATCGAGTTCTGACGAGGGTGAGGGTGAGGGTGAGGGTTCGACCGTGTCCCTGACCGATTGAGTCACGAAAGCAAAGACCCCTGTGGGCATGACACTCAAACACATGTGACTCAACTAAGCAACTAAGATTGTGGGGAACTTGATTGAATCACTGAAGCTCGGTGTTGATTAAGGAATGATCTAATCTGCTACTACACACACATCCATACAACACAGGTGAGCGCTAGAGACGCACTGTGCTATACTCTGCATAGCGAAAAAAAAAAAAGAAAAAAAAGAGAGATAGAAATAAATAATAGACACACTCACACACATACAGCAACTGAGAGCACTCATACCCACTGGCATCTTTAACAATAACCCGAGTCCTTTTTCTTCTGTGGCTAACATTGTTGTTGTTTTTTTTCTCTAAAACATTTTGATGCAAGACTTCAGTAACTGCTGTAAAATCCCTTTCCCTCGGTGGCTCCTAATCATCGTCATCCATCACGGGATCCGTATCCCAGCACGTAATGTCGATTTCTGCAGAAAGACCAACGCGTTGTATTAGGATCTTTTCTGAGACAAGGAAGTGTTGTTTTGCTTTCGCAAAAACACACCAAAATATCAAATGACCCCTCATGGACTGAGGGGTGTAGACAAACACCCCCCCCAAAAAATCTCATCTCATAAAGCGTCACCAATAAAAGCAACATTAACAAATAAAATAGAATCCCTTGTGAAAATAGCGTAAAATAAATGTATTTCAAATAAGTATACTACGAATATATTTATGTGCTTAATCAAAATACCCTGAAATTGCACTTAATGCACTTTAACTGCAGAAGCAGTGCTGAGGTCCAACTAAAGATATACTTGAGTATATTTGATTGTGCTAAAATAGAACTATTCCAAGTATACTTTGGGTACACTTTAAATATCCTACAATATTTTATTCAAAGATCATACAATCCTAATTAATAGTAGTATTAAAACACTTTTAGGCATAATAAAATGTACATTGTGCAATAAAAAAACTACCATATAAAGTTTAATTATAATTTTATATCAGCAAGTGATATAGCATATAATAATAAATATGCCAATGGATTTGAATAATGAATAAATGTATAGGTTTTTTTTCTAGGGATATACGACTGACTGTATTTTATTTGAGCTAGTTTATTTTCATTTACAATAGTTTAATAGTGAAATAACAAACAAAAAAAATACTGTAAAATAAAAACTAAATAGACATCTTTAAAAAAAAAAAAAAAAAGAACAAATGAAGTAAAAATGACAAAATCTCAGGGATAGTAAAATAGCACACACAAATGTAGCACATTTCGAATACCATTTACCTTTGATTATCAATAGAATTTAAATGTGAACTAAAGGTTATTGCTACTTCATTATGTCCCATCCCTAAAACCTTTTTCGCATCAACACAGGAACAAGAATTGCACTCAATAAACCATTTCACGTGCTTCGATCTGTGGCGATCTCACCTGGTGGTTTGTTATAAAAAACTGGTGTCGGGTTGACTTTTGCAGTGCATTCATCTGACTGGGCAAAATCCTCCTCCTGTGATTGGCTGAAGTAGCCTTCACTTGCCTGCATAAATGCAAAAGTTCCATGCTAGTATGTTTTTTTTTTTATGGCAACGTGTGTCTTTGGCATTACGATGATGTCAAATATAGAAAGTATATGCTGCCACCTAGTGGCAAAATAAATAACATGCAGCAGATGGAGGGGCGAGTTTTAACAGACCTGGGTCCCTTCTTTAAGCAGCGTGTCTCCATTGGTCAAAAGTAGCTGTCCGTCATCCAGGTCCTGGCTGTTGGAGCCGGAAGCGTGCTGCAGGGCCTGCTGGTAACTCAGGGTCATCTGGTGGGGTCCGGCCACGTCCACCAGGCTGGAGGGGTCGTCTTCTGTGCCGGCGCAGTAAGGGGTGTCGGGCATCTCATCGAAGCTCATGAGCGGCTGCGGGAGAGCAGGGGAGGAGCTGGCGAGATGAGGCTCCGGGGTGTCCTCCATCAGGTCCATAATGTGAGAGGGGGCCTGGGAGGGGGCCGTCGCTGGCGCCGGGCTGCTGTCCCACAGGTCTAGCAGGCTGTCATCTGTGCTGGATAATGGAGCGGCGCTTCTGGGCTGGGGAGAAACACTCGGAGAGGTCTTGGTGAAGCCAGATTCCTGCACTGGAGTTTGCTTGGGAGTGTCAAAGGCTTGAGGAGAAAATTAGGAAACATTGATGAACTCTCTTTTTATTGAAACCTTTATGTGCTATACATGAGCGCAGGGCCCCAGAGCAATTTTTAACATTTACAGAATTACAATTTTTACTGTTCGCCTTCTTTTGAATCTACTTTACGGATAATATGTTCAATCGGCTCTTTTGATTTTACAACGGTGACAATATGAACATCTATTTATTGCATATTAATAATGTAAAATCTGGTTAATATTTCAAGTCAGTTCTTGTATGTAAAAATAAAATATAAAAAATTATATTTGGGGTATAGTATCAAAGGGTACCGAGGGTTTCTTGGTATCAAAAAGTCAAAAAACTATTTCATGTGATAAAGAAATAAAAAAAAAATTTAATATGACTGAATATGAATATTGGTTTATGCCAACAATAGTCATTTTTAAAGGTCAAATTAGATACTACAATGTATAAAGGTTTTCACATTAAATATAATTAACTATGCAGTTCTAATATACTATAGGCTATTTATACCAATTCATGGTAATGGTAACTTAAACTATAATGAATTAATGATATAATGAATGAATTTTATAATGAATTTCTGTCCCTCCATAGAGATCCAATGCAACTACCACTCCAAGGTCCAGAAAGCTAGGAAAAACCTCACTAAAGGAATCCATGTGACTCCAGTGGTTTAACCTCAATAGGGGTTATGCGCAATCTAACTTCTGTATTCTTTAAAACAGATCGGATCGCTTCCAGCTCAGGTCTTTTGTATGTGCCTCATGAACAAAATAGTGGTTTTATTCAAGATAACTTATACTATAAAAATATACTATATTAATAATATAATAATGTACTTAAAATATGAGCATAACTGATTTCCCCCGCATATGCAGATTGATATTTAAAAGCTTTTAATTTTTCTTCTTCACACTAACACACACACACCAGATATTTAACAGAGTTTGGTCATGTGATGTTCGACATATACCCCATTTTATAAATTGACACGACTGCTTTATTTACGCAAATAAATATTACGCTTAGGGTGATATTTTGTAAGTAAAGTTTTTTTTTTTTTTGCACAAAGCACTCGCTTCATAAAATTGAGTCACATGAGGCATTTTAATGTTTTTCCTACCTTTCAGGACCTTGGAGTGGTAGTTGCATTGGATCTCAAAGGACAGAAACCTCTCAGATTTCATCAAAAAAAAAAGAAGATGACCGAAGGTCTCACAGATGTGGATTGACATGAGACAGAATTGTCATTTTTGGGTGAACTAACCTGAAATTTAGTGTTGATCATTAATGCATTATATTCTTTGAGTGCTTCATAATTCACTAAAAACAACTTTAGAATACTGCATAAATACATGCTTGTTATCAAAAGGAAGCAGAAAAAGCCTTTGATGTAGATCAACTCTTCATCTTTCTCTCATCTTAAGGAAGCATTCATGGCAAAATGATATTTATAGGTTCATTTTCTGATTATAAGCAGTAAATTGAGCCCCAGTGAAGTGCTTTTCATGCTTAGTTCAGTCAGGGTTGACACACAAGAGCTGAGAAAGTCAGTCAGCTGTGAAGGCAAACACAACCTGGACAAACAAATGAGCCCCAGGCTGCTTCACGGGGGCCGCTTTGCATGCGATAAATGATTTTGTGGGAGCGATAACAGCCTCCTATCTGTCTAACTTGTTGAGAATCAACATTTTACATCCCAAATAGTCATTGCTAAATATTTCATTTTTCATCATTTAGCAGACGCTTTTATCCAAAGCGACTTACAAGGGGAGCAATTAGGGGTTAGTCTTGCTCAAGGGCACTTTAGTCATGGTATTGAAGGTGGAGAGAGTGCTGTTCATTCACAATACCCACTTTCAATTCCTGCCGGCGTGGGAATCGAACCAGCAACCTTCAGATTACAAGCCCAACTCCCTCACCACTAGGCCACGACTACCCCATAATTAACTTTTTTCTGGAGGACATGGAAGAAGATCCTTTTCTTGGACCAAAACGGTTTTATTATTTAAAATAACATTGTGCTTTAGATAATTAAAAAAAACAAAACAATATATATATATATATGGCACAACTTCTGTGGTGTACTAAAGCATAATATACTCATATATAAAATACCCCAAAAGGAAAAGTATAAGTATAATAATATAACATATACATGGCAATAATAATAATAATAATATTTACTATCATTAAAATTTACATTTATAATTTATGCTCCTAAGAGTATATTAAGTATTAAAATAAGACTTACAATAACATATTTTATAGATAGTACGTAATAACAATAACAAGTAATTATTATTATAATAATATTAAATATTTAATATTATAATTAAATACACTTTTTTCATTATTATTTTGCCTTTTTTTGACACTTTTATGGAGAGATAACTGTCAATGATGAGTTAAGAGAGGGGAAGGTTAGGAAATGTTCCTAACCTCCGTAAAGTTGGCACCGCAAATGAAACAATCCCTAAAAATATGCCAAAAGTTGCTACATTTGTGCCACAAATATGAAAGTTTGTAAATGTGTGTTATTTTTGTTTGTTGTGGAATGTCACTCTCCTCCCCATTTAGTCTAAATCGCACAAAACCGGTATCGTTCATTTTGTGCTTGATTTGTGCCGTTAAAGTGAACATTGTATTTATTCTACCTCTTTGTACATAGCAAATATATTTTGGGAGCTGTGGTGTCACTCTCCACCTCATGCTGCCAAAAGCACTCCAAACCAGTGGCGTTCATTTCCGCTGATTTTTGCAGTTAAAACAAAAGCTTTATCTATTTTCCCTCCTTTGAAATAACTAATATAATTTGTCTCCTTTTCTCCTTTTGTACAACATATCATGACAGCATGACAGCGCTCTTTTAGTATTATACTGCATATCATATTTGATCCCATAATCAGAACATATGTTTAACTTAATTTGTACTTTGTACAGTGTATCATTGTTTTTTTTATTATTATTTTATACAAAGAAAACAGCAGCCTTAGCCTAACCTTTCCAATGATTAAAGTCAAGTCAAGTCAAGTCATCTTTATTTATGTTGCGCTTTTTACAATGCAAATTGTGGCAAAGCAGCTTTACATTAATAAGAAAATGGTGTCATTGTGCAGCTTATTCTATATATTATTGATTCATTCCGTTGCAAATATCAATAGTTATTAGTCTAGTTAATTTATGTATATCAGCACTGGAGAAAACAGTGACGTAATCGTCCGGCTCAGCTCAGTTCGCATACAATGACACCAAAAACACTGCTGAATATCAAGCAAGTGTCCCCAACTTAAGCAAGCCAAAGGCAACATTAAACATTAAAGTGTATTGTGTTACGCATATCGAAGATGATGATTGCTTTGCATAACGTGATGTCATACACAAGCTCATGTGAGTTTTTAAAGGATCCAGAAACACTTTAAACATCTATTAGCTGTTAATGTTTAGAAAACATACCATGCAATTATATAGTTTTTTCAGTGTTCATTGAATATCTGTCCCAGTACAGTATTAGGACAGGTTGCAGTAGTAGAGTACATGATTCACATGGCTGTGACAATATCTGGCATAAACAGGAATTTGGACAAGATGGATGAAGGCCAGCTTGCTTAACATCACTGTTCATTGCAACAGCACAAACTTGAATATTTAAGAAAAATGTATTTTAATTACAGCAAAGGTTTCTTTGAACAGCATAAACTGAACATAAACGAACGGCTCAATTTTGGAACGATTTAGTGCGTGGTTTTTCGTTAAGAATGGCAGTACAGGGTTTCTTTTAATGGCACAAATCAAGCACAAAGGAACAATTCAGACCAGAGAGGTGCGGAGTTCTGTAACGGTATCTAAATGATTTTTTTCATTATATATTTAAAATTTTAGTTATACCCAGGGTTTCTTTAAATTGAGCTGAAATGAGTGGCACCATTTTGGAACGATTTAGAAAACATGGGGTGGAGAGTGCGTAACTGTTCCTAAAATAGTTCTCTCATTATATTTATATAGTGCTTTCACAGACCTATGGCCACCAAAGCACTTTACAATTTCACCTCACATTCACACACCGACGGCGGTGCCATACAAGGCGCCATCCAGCTCGACGGGAGCAGCTGGGGTTAGGTGGACACCTCGACACTTGGTCAGGTGGAACCAGGGATTGAACCACCAACCTTCCAGTTAGTAGACAACCCACATGAACCGCTGAACCACTGCCGCCCCAGAAGTAGTCATAGTTAAACACAAACTGGCATAAACGAACAATACCGGTTTTGTGTGTTTAGACGAAACGCGCTGGAGAGTGACATGACAGCTCCTGAATTATATTTGTTATATATATGGAAGGAAAATAGTTACAGTGTTTGTTTCAAAGGGAGTTTGGAGTGATTTGAACGACATGGGGTGGAGAGTGACATCACAGCCAAAAAATAAATAAATAAATAAATATATACAATATAATATATATAATATATACAGTGTTGGGGAGTAACGAAATACAAGTAACTTAGTTACGTATTTAAAATACAAAATTTGAGTAACTGTATTTCATTACAGTTACATTTTAAATGGGTGGTAATCAGATTACAGTTACATCTGAAAAGTGTTTTAGATTACCAAAGTCATTACTTTGAGTTTTAATGTCATTCTCTGACTCTGACCGTCTGAAAAAGACGAGTTCAGTTTCATGTTTTCCACTGTTTTCATGTTGTGTGAGAGTTGTTTGTGAGTCATTTTATAATTCACTCGTCACTGCAACTTTTTCCTCACAATTAGTTTTTTTTTTGGCTCACAATTGTGAGTTTGCATTTCATAATTCTGACTTCTTTTTTTCAGAATTGCGAGATTTAAACTCACAATCGCAAGTTATAAAGTCAGAATTGGGAGATATAAACTTTTTTTCTTGCAATTGTGAATTTAGTATGTGAGTTTCTATCTCCTAATTCTGACTTTTCTCAATATTGCGAGTTTATATCTCATAATTCTGACTTTATAACTCACAATTGCAACTTTATATCACGCACTTATTGTGAGATAAAAACTTGCAATGACCTTTTTTGTGTTTGTTCCACACTTATTAGTATTCCAAAGTATTCTAAAGTATTTAGATTAAGTTACTAAACTTGAGTAATGTAACGAAATACGTTACAAATGACTTTTTAAAGCTTGTATTTTGTAATCTGTAGTGAAATACATTTTAAAAGTAACCTACCCAGCCCTGAATATATATATATCTCAAAAAGAGTTCCCTTGTTTTTAAGGCCTTACCAAACTCCTTTCGAAAGAAGTCATCTTTGTCCTCCTGAATGGCGATTTTAGGGATGGGAGTGCATCCAGTGGTCATGCTGCGCTCGAGGATTCCTTCAGTAGAGTCATCTGAGGTATCAAAGAGAAGGTAAATGTTTCATGTGGGCTCAAACTAATCTCAAGCAACACATGCCAGCCAAAATATCAATCACAACACAGATCACAAAATTTACAAATAGTCTGAAAGGATAGCTAACGATACCAAACAACAGCAAGCAGTGTTTTGTCTGTGGAAAAGTGCATCGTCTCCAGCGTTCTCATCAGTGATTGCGACATTAAAACACAGACATGCCAATGTGACCATGAAGACACAACACAGTGCGCAGCACAGAAAAAGAGTTCACAAATTTATATATTAGTGCATGTAGTTTTCTGAACATGCACTCATTATTAAAAATGTCTTTTACACTCAAAACAGCACTGAAGCATGTAATCATATATGCATCTACCATGGCTTTATGAAATGATATGCATACAAAAACACTAAAGGTTGACCTCTCGATCTCATGACAAGCTAAGGCAAGCTGACGTTGAATCATTTTAATTTTACTTCAATGAATTGTGTTTAAAGTGACAGGTGGTCAATATAAGACAAGATTTTAAAATAACAAATGAAAATGAATTTGTCTTGCAATTTTATTTGAGAAAATATCTCAGTAATGACCATCCCACTGTAAAGAACAATCCCAGATGAGTTCATTTAAAGGGTACATTCACCCCAAAATGAAAATGCCATTATTTACTCACCCTCATGTCGTTTCACACTGGTAAGACCTTCATTCATCTTTGTAAACTAATGAATATAGTTTTATATAATTAAGATACGAAGGTCTTACAGGTTTGGAATGACATGAGGGTGAGTAATTAATGACAGAATTTTCATTTTGGGTGAACTGACCTTTTAACTGATGCTTTTCAATCATGAACAAATTGAATTTTTACTTCAAATAAGACGATCTACTGTAAACAATCACAAATTATGCTAAGGTTTGCAGAGATTTCAAAACATCTGCAATCAAAAGTCAGAAATTTCAACCGGTAATCAAATTTAAATTCAAATTAGCTGATCTCACTGTGTGCCAACAATTGTCTCACAAATGTGATACAAAGTATGAAAAAACATTCTGCAAAATCAAGTCTCCTGAGCTCTGAAAGAGCAACCTCTGAACTTTGAACCCAGCTAACAAAAACATGTTCTAAAAACCATTTTATGCAAGTCATGTTAAGGGAACATTCAATTTCATTCAATTTTACTTTTGAAACAAGTAGTAGCATTTAAAAATGTTAGATCCAAATAAATAGTTTTTGAAAAAAAAAAAAAAAAATTCCTGAAGGATGTTAAATGAGAACATTATTAAAGACCAGATAACTCTGAATGAACGTTCTATTAACGTTACTGGAACGTTACTACTTCATAACTTTGAGAGAAAATTGTCAGAACGTAAGCCAAAGTTCTGAGAACATTCCCTGTTAGCTGGGAAACTTTTCATATAGAAGTCACCAATTTGATATGCAACAAAAACACAGAGATGCAAATTTTTGAAGACCTCACATGACGAACAACTCATGAAACCACAATGACCATCATAAAAACTGGTTGCACAGGCCAAGTGACAATTCAAATTCACTCATTTCTGAAAGTAAAATCCACAGTACCACTCTTTATAAACTCTAGATGTTGGGTCTTAGTACAGACTCAGTGTTTAGTCCTCATTAGGTGCCATTTGTCCCCATGTTGTATAGTTGAACACACCACAAGGTCGGCACACACCATACCACAGTCACACAAGGTCCACGGAACGCAAGCCCAAGGGCTCGGAGACCACAATCACATGCGGTGCAACGTGGCTTACACTCACAGGTCAACAGGACGAAAGGAAGCGCAGACAGGGCCACCGGTTATCCGTCAGAAAGAGCATGGGAGCAGAGGAAGGGGGACATGAGGGGAGTAACATTGGTGAGATTCCCTAACTAAAAGAAGACATTTGTCTCAGTCGTCCAAACGTCCACGGAAAGCTTCAAAATAACACATACTAAGTGTTTCCTGTGCAAAATACAAAGTCAACGGACAACAAGTATAGAACACATATACTGACTATGGACCCAGAGAAGATGGCGATATGGATCAAATAGTCGTCTTAAGAAAGAAATGGATTGTGACACTGAGACGGCCGTAGTGTAGTAAGCTAGTACAACAGGTTTCTTGAGATGTGACATACAGAAGGGGAGACGTTTACTTGAAACTGGAGCTCCAACAGCTTAACATGTCAGAGTTTTGAGCACCTGACTGTTGTGCCTTGAAAAGTGGGCGCAATTATGTTTTCAGTCGCATTTATTGAAAGCAGTTTACTCATCTGCTTCACATGAAACGATGGCATTTCGATCGGTTCTGTGTGACTTCTGCTGCAAACTCGTTTAGAAGGATTACATGATGTTAAACTATGTTTTAAAGCTATTATTTTTGTAATGTATAAATTATTGTGATTACACTCGTCTGTTATGTTTTTCTTCGTAACTACATAATTTAAAACGAAAAAAATATTGGTATCGGTTGGTATTGTTATCAGCTCAAAATCTCTTTTTAATGTTATATTGCTTACACATTTCTGCCCATTATATATGTTTTTTCTTTTCTCGGTAAAATGGTTACGTTTAGGTTTGAGGGTTTGGTTAAGGGATCTATAAAATGTTAAAAGGGCAATGGTACAATTATATAAAATATACTGTTACTTAGCTGTAAAAACATAATAATGTTTGCGTTTAAATGTTGTCAATATGTCCTTATGGTACGTTTCAGCATCTATCCAATGGTTAAAAAAATTGTTTTGTAGCTGTAAGTGTTACATATTAATACCTGCGTAATACATATTAACAATGAGACCAGGCTGCCCCCTTTTTCTAACAATCGACTGCAAGCTTGTTCACAGTTCTCAGCCTCTATCCAATCATCAAAGTCCCCCGCCTACATTTGTGATTTTTCGATAATTGGTTATATTTGGAAAACTAATGACATATTTTCCTTTCTGTATGTTTCTGCACGTTGGTTACACTATAATTTTATTGGTTGCACAAAATGGAGAACGTCTCAGGTTACGTATGTAACCATAGTTCCCTGAGAACAGGGAACGAGACGTTCCGTCGTAACGCTAGGGGAACCGCCTCTAGCGTTACGACGCAACTCGAAGTTCCCTTTCGAAAGGGAACAGAAGTTTTTCAAATATTTAAAACCATTGCAGTAGTTTTGTTCAAATATTTTTTCATTAAAATAAATAATAAAAGATAATGCTAAACTAATACCTTTTTTTTTTACATGTATAATAGCTTTGTGTGACGCATAGCCTGAAATTAAAGTCTGGTATGAAATACACATTATATGTGGTGCTATTATGTGTGGCTTCATTAGACTAGGAATACAGCAAATTACTATAGTCATATAGACTTTTTTTATGGTAATCCCACGGCACTTTTTGTCCTTTTTTGGAGAAACATACCCACTTTCATCGTATGGAAAAGAGCAGCTTGGACATTCTGCAAAATATCTCCATTCGTGTTCCACAGAAGAAATGAAGTCACAAGGGTTTGGAACATCGTGAGGGTGAGTAAATAGTGACAGACGTTTAATTTCAGAGCGAACTATCCCTTTAATACTAGCACATACTGACACTGGAGGACCTGGTGCATCCCGGTGCAGTGCAGCTACAGTGAATGCTCTCAGTGTTGCTGAGAAAGCCAAAAGAAAAACGGTAATTAAGTGAGGGCTGACTACAGGCTATGCTGGTGACTTGGTGATCCTACGCTGATGCAGTGGCCCTCAGCAAGAGCTGTCCAGTACCTACCAGGTGGGCCTGGCTGCCGCCGCGTATGGGGCGGAGTGCGAGAAGGGGGTGGGCTGCAATCGGATGGACTGTGCTGCTGCCTCAAGAATGGACTGTCCAAGCGGCCTGGTAAACGGGAGACGGGACCATCGTGTGGGACACATGGACACCCACACACACACACATAGAGTGACGTACACAGATGTGACAGACGAAGACCAAAGCGGATAGACAGGAAGAAATAAATCCAGTGATAGAGAGGGGAGGACATTTATGTAAAGGAGAAAGATCAGTGAGACAGAGAAGCACGAGTTCAAAACAGAAGTGATGACGGATGTGCGGCAGTTGGGTAGGGGTTAAATATGAGCCAGGATCGTCAGAAGAAGAGATGGAATGGATGGATGGTTAAAAAAGGACATGTCAACAACCAAAAGGAAGGTGTGAGCAGAAGAAAAACAAAAGGAAATTACCAAGAAATAGAGAGAAAAGTAAGGTAGAAGGAGAGAGGTAAGAAAACAGCTGTTAGTGTGATGGCCTCACACGCTTCAACAACAGATGGCAGTGAGGAGTTTGACATTCACTCCCACTCTAAAAAGTCTACGATCTTAAATAAACAATGACATGACACAATCACCCAGATATAATACTGCATTGTTCAGTCGGATCATACAGTCTGTTGGAAAATGACACTAATAAAGCATTTTTGACAGTAAAGCAAACTTGGGCTTCAACATCACTGTTGGAAAAAAAGCACTGCTTAAACTTGCCTAAAGCGAGTTGCTGGTTTAAGATGGTTTATCTCAACGAGCATTCCGTGGGCCAATTCTGACTCATTTTTACTAGCTCTTTTTTTTTTTTTTCAGCAGGCATTGAAATCACTGATTTACTCAACCTCCATAAGAAGGCACATTTTAAGCTATTGTGATAAAGTCAAAAAAACAAACAACAACAACATATATATATATATATATACAGTATATATATATGTATATCAGAAAATTGTAAGACTGCATGGTGTTAGCATGTAACTTATACTGTATTAGGCATAAAAATACATAAAACTCAGAAATGTTGATAAATAGATTAGACTATTTGTATTGATCAAAATGACCCGCATGAGAAGGTTTAAGGTTGTTTTAGCATATATATTGCCACTTCCTTTGATATTTTGTTCTACAATTCAAAGACAATCTCACATTTATGACTATTTGCTTTAAACCCCGTTATCTATATAAATATCTGCAGAATTTGACTGCGTAAATAATCTGTCTATGACCCTCACAAATGTGTCGTGGTGATTCTGAGCAGAGATTTCAGACAGATGGTCTCTCCTGAGCTGTGTTGTTCAATTCACATTATTATATGACAGATTGAGAGACAAGTGAAGAGCAAGTAGCGGGACAAACAGAGGCTTAGTGGCTTCCTCCACTTCTCCACCCTTTACTAGGATCTTACCGGTCCTGTGCGTGGTGACAGGTGAGATGTCCACACTGTTGGCTATGGCTCGCTCTCTCTGCTTGAAGAATTCCCGTGGGTTATCGGGCCTCTGGGCGATGATGGCTGCTGCCTCCTATAAACATATTTAATATTTAATGCATAACGCAACCTGTCAAATGATTAGAATGATTATGATTTCTGTGATCCCGAGCTGAATTTTCAGCATCATTACTCTAGACTCAGTGTCACATGATCCATCAGAAATCATTCTAATATGCGCTGCACAAGAAACATTTATTATTATTATTATTATTATTATTATTAATGTTGAAAAGTAAAAAAATGAATTATTCAGCAATTGATCAGAAGTGACAGTAAAAGACATGATAAAGTTACAAAAGGTTTCTATTTAAAATAATTGCTATTGAACTTTTTCTTCATCAGAAAATCATTAAAAAAAATGAATCACAGTATCCACAAAAATATTAAGCAGCAAAATTGAGCACCAATAATAACTGAGCACCAAATCAGCATATCAGAAGGATCTCTGAAGGATCATGTGACACTGAAGATTGGAACTTAAAAATACACTCAAATTGAAAAGAGTTCATTTGAATTGCAATATTGCACAATTTTACTGCTTGTGCTGTATTCTTAATCAAATTAATTCAGACTTGGTGAGCCAAAGACATTCTTTCCAAAACTTTTCCCAAACTTTTAACCAGTAGTGTATAAATGCAATAATTACATGCGGCGCAGGTAAGAACGTTTTGCATTGGGATTTTTTGTCCCCTTCTCATCATGAAGATCCTATCGATTGCACACGCACAGAAACACAGCGTCTTTAAATAGCCTGAGGAATCCCACTGACCCACATGTAATCCCCAGCAGAATATCAGTCATCATAACACAAATCTGCTCCACATTTGAGTTTGTTAGGGGTCAGAGTCTGTTCTCCTTTAAAAACACTTATCTGAGAAATGAAGCAATGCTATAGTGTGGCTCTAACAGCTCTGCTTCAACCCACCTCAACCTCTGATTCCCTTTTCTCCAGGTTAGGGTCTTCATAGCTGGGCTCTGTCTGTAGACACACAGCACAATCAATGCACCTTTATTTCCAGCAGGGGGCAGCAAGAGTTTTTTAATAACAGTTAAATGTGGGCTACTCCACATCCTTCTGTCTGTATCTTATTTACTTTACAAATGACTAGTGCAATAAATCTGAACTGATTTTGTGTAAATACTTCTGAAGCCTGTGTACTGCCCATGGCCATTCAGCAGCCACATTTATCCACTTATCACAGGCGCAATATTAATGAAGAGCCATGGGTCATCGGTACCACCACCCATCGATTACCTCTGCATTTTTAAAGCCAGAAAAAAGCTGTATGTTCACTGTATGCAAAGCGCACGCACTCTTACAATCAAGGGTTGATTCCTTGACCTCTCTTTGGCCTCTTCCTCCTCCAGCATCTTCTTCCTGTGACCACGCATATAAACACAAATAGCATCATTAGAATGTATGACAGAGGGTCATCCGTATCGGCGACTGCGGCGTCATTCCCACCTGTGTTCCTCGATCTGCCGCTCCCTCTCGCGGTACCGCTTCTCTCGTTCCTCTTGCTCTTTTCTCTCCAGCTCCATCCTTTCTTCTTCAAAGCGCTGTCGTTCCTCCGCAGCCTTCCTTCTCTCTTCCTCCTTTCTCAACTCCTCTTCCCGCTTTCAACAGGAAACATGTCAGTAAAATGTATTTACGTTTACTGTTTTTCTTAATCCAATTTCTATTTCCATGTATGTGGGTTTGTATTTCAGTGGACATAAATAGATCTAAACATTGTAGAACACAATCGACGTATGTAAAGTATACAGGCCTCCATTTTTTCCATTGCAATTAGCAGTGTTTCTTCAACTAGCATTTTTCCGAACCAGCAATTTGTCATTTCCAACACCCCTTTAACTATATATTTAGTTTAAACATTATCTGTGCTGAAAACAACATTTTAAACATTTGTGTAAAAAATGGCAGACTCCTTTGCCTTAAGAACTGTATCCTAAACGCACTAAAAATTTAATTAGTATTAATAATACCAATATAAAATATGAATTACTTTTAAGAATAATGTATATTTAGCATTTTTAAATATATTAAAGGGTTAGTTCTCCCAAAAATGAAAATTCTGTCATGTTGCTCCACACCCGTAAGACCTTCGTTCATCTTCGGAACACCAATTAAGATTATTTTTAATTCATTATTTTTGATGAAATCCAACAGCTCAGTGAGTCTCTATTGCCAGCAAGGTAATTAACACTTTCAGATGCCCAGAGAGGTACTAAAACATATTTAAAACGGTTCATGTGAGTACAGCGCTTCAACCCGGTATCAAACTGCCAAAGTCACGTGAACTACTGAAATTGCAAATCACCAGACTTTGGCGCTATGAACCACTGATTCGAAACAAATGATGTTTTGAAATCGGCCATCACTAGATATTGTTGAAAAGTCATTATTTTGTTTTTTTGGTATACAAAAGTATACTCGTCGTTTTATAATATTAAGGTTGAACCACTTTACTCTCAAGAACTGTTTTAAACATGTTTTGGTACCCTTCTGGGCATCTGATCCAGCGTTAATGATCTTGCTGGCCTCACTGAGTCATCGGATTTCATCAAAAATATCTTAACTTGTGTTCCAAAGATGAACGAAGGTCTTGTGGGTGTAGAACGACATGAGTAATAAATGACAGAATTCTCGATTTTGGGAGAACTAACCCTTTAATAATAGTAATAATAATTTAAAATGGCAAAAATTACAGTATGCTTAGAAAATTATGAATAACAAAAATGGGAAACAAGTACACTATTTTTAATACATAAATATAAAACATTATTAGGGAAGATTGCAGGGAAGATTTTTTACACTATACATATATTACCTCTATTTCACTCCGTGTATATGTTTTTTAATAAATTTATCATTTAGGATCGAAATACACACACACACACACACACGTTCGTTTTGCTATCAAAGTGAGGACATTCCATAGGCGTAATGGTTTTTATACTGTACAAACTGTACATTCTGCCCCCCCCCCCCCTCCCCCAAACTTAACCCTCACAGAAAACATTTTGCATTTTTACATTTTTAATTAAACATTGTTTAGTGTGTTTTTAAAGCTGTTTGAAAAGTGGGGACATATGAAATGTCCTCATATTGCACGTTGAAGTTGTAATACCAGTGTCACACCCATGTCATTATACACATTTGTGTCCTGATATGTCACAAAAACACACACACACACACACACACACAAAAAAGTTTAAGGCATAGTAAAAAATGTCCAAGAACCTTATAAGAAGAAGAATAAAAGTCTTAATATAAATCAACCCTTGGTAAAAGTGACCATAGTTAAAGACCTGTTCATTCTAAGCTGCTAGTGACTGAACGGCATCAAACTATGACAGAACCACTTCCTCATTAATGTTAAAACAAAGAGACTGGTCAGCTGAACTGTCATACAGTGATTACAGTGGTTCACACGGCCATCCTCAGAGTCTCAGATCGAGCATCTTAGCAGCAGAAACCCAAAGGAATCAAATTTCTACCTTGGCTTGTTCCCAGAACTCCTCTCGATTGATTTTCTTCATCTCGATCTCTGCATTTGTTTTCTGGTAGGTGGTGCCCTGCGGTCAGGAGGAAAGAGGAAGTGTGAGTACTGGCCATTTTAATTGGATAGCCAGCTAAGGACAAAGATGTTGATCCAAGGAAGGAACTATGCAGATAGTTTGTTTCTTCTCCAAACATAAAGTCAGCTAGAGAGCACACACGTTGGGTTTTCATGTTTTTCAGGGACATTCCACAAACTATATATCCTATCTCCTACCCCTAACACTTCAAACTTTTTGCATTTTTTACATTTTCTAAACCTCATTTAGAATAATTTATAAGCTGTTTTCCTCATGGGGACCAAAAAATGTCCCCACAAGATTAAAAAAAGAGAGACAATTCACTATTTGAAAGATGTACAAACTGGCTTTGTGATTATATTACACCAACATCACTTGGTTCTTGAATTTGATAGGTTGATAGACTAAGTGATGATAAAGATACCCTAATACCAAATTTTAGGGAATAATTATATATATATATATATATATTTTTAAATGTATTCCTGTGATGCAAAGCTGAATTTTCAGCATCATTACTCCAGTCTTCACCGTCACATGGTACCCCCGTATTAATAGTGAAAACAATAGCTGCTTAACATTTTTGTGGAAACCCTGAAAAGTTTTGTAAGGATTCTCTGACGAACAGCATTTATTTGAAATAGCAATATTTTATTCCATTATAAATGTCAAGTCAAGTCAAGTCAAGTCAAGTCAAGTCATCTTTATTTATGTTGCGCTTTTTACAATGCAGATTGTGGCAAAGCAGCTTTACATTAATAAGAAAATGGTGTCATTGTGCAGCTTATTCTATGTATTATTGATTCATTCCGTTGCAAATATCAGTAGTTATTAGTCTAGTTCATTTATGTATATCAGCACTGCAGAAAACAGTGACGTAATCGTCCGGCTCGGCTCAGTTCGCATACAACGACACCAAAAACACTGCTGAATATCAAGCAAGTGTGCCCAACTTAAGCAAGCCAAAGGAAAATGTCTTTCACGTTAATTTTGATCAATTGAATGAATAAATGTATTCACTTTTTTTCTTTTCTTTTTTAAAATATGTCTTACCCCAAGTTTTGAATGGCAGTGTCTCATGTTTGCACAAAAATATTAAACAGCACAACTCTTTTCAACATTGGTAATAAGAAATGTTTCTTCAGCAGCAAATCAGCATATTAGAATGACATCCGAAGGATCATGTGACACCGAAGACTGGAGTAATAATGCTGAAATTATTTAAACTGTAAAAATATTTCACAATATTACTGTTTTTAACGGCATTTCAGATCAAATGAAAGAGACTGCTTTCAAAAACATTTTGAAAAAATCCTAATCATTCCAAACTTTCAACCGGTAGTGTATACTTGGCAGCGACGTCATTCAGATAAGTGAGAAAAACTGCAGGAAGGATGTAGGTTATTTTAAAGTGTGTGAATCAAGCCTGTTTTGCATGGACACAACCATTCATTGTTTCAGTTCCTCTGTATCAACAATACGGCTCTTAGAGCACTATCCTCTAAAAACGGCAACACGGCTGTGCCCTTGTGTCAGACATCACACTATTAGAGAGCCATTCACAGACAACTTGATTTGACCCCTTTCCAGTGTGCATGCAAACAAGCCTCCCCACACACACACACCCTCGGCCCCCCTCTCATCCCTTAAGCAGCCCTTCTGTCACCAATCACGCACAACGTTCTCTGCGTTCTCCTCGTCCCTCATTCGCAGGCGGCTCAGCACTGGGCTGGCCACTGGAGCCGTCCCATTGGTCAGCCTCTGTCCGATGGCTGAGGGGTCGATGTCGTCTATGGTGCTGGCGTTCACGATGACGTCAACACCCTGGAGAGAGAGAAAGAGCATCAGTAGTACTGCTGCACACTCACACGTCACCTGGCAACCAGCATCAACCGCGCATTTAAATGACGAGCGCTCTTTTAAGTCGACAAGAGAGTCAGACAAAAGAAGAAAGTCACAAAAGCAGAAGGCTGCCCCGAAAGACAGCGCTGACAAACTCTACTTGACAGGTTTCCTAAAGACATTTTGTGATTCTACCTTGTCCTATGACTTAGTATGAGGCTGTTGAGACGGAGGTGTTTAAAAAGCATTTCTAAATTACAGTCCATGGCAAAAATGTCGCACAAATTTGATTTATAATTTCTGTGAATCACTTCAAATTGTCTATTCAATGGGATTGGTTCAAAACTCTTCTTCAGTGATTCGTTTGGAGCATCATTAAAATAGGGGGGGGGGGGGGGGGGGATCTGATGAATTTCCATTCATTAATAATAATTGTCCATTTTCAGACAATTCTTTTTAGAAAAAATAAATTATATATATATATATTTTTTTTTCATGTGACATTTTCTATACAAATACACTACATTGAAAATAAGGCCAAATGCATTAAGATACAAGTTAATGCCATGCCATAATTTCAATTGGTGCAACTGCAAAATTCTCACGACTGTTGCAAAGTTTGGGTTTGGTAAGATTTGTAATGTTTTTGATCAATTTGAAAAATACACTAAAAGCAATAAGATTGTGAAATATTACAATTTAAAATGTTTTATTGTTATTATGATTTGAATTTTTAAAAAAAATGTAGTTAATTTCAGCAGCCATCATTTTAATATGCCAATCTGCTCAAGAAACTTTATCTTTATTGTTATCCATGTTGTAAACAGTTATGCCGTTTCTAATAGTGTTTTAACAGTAATTGGGATTTTCAGGATTCTTAAATAGAAAGTTCAAAAGAACAGTATTTATAGTGATCAGTTTAATGCATCCTTCACTTATTTTGGAAAAATTTTACTAACCCCAAACTTTTGACAGTGGTGTACATTAATATTATATCAAACACATAATTAATGAAAGAATAAGTCCAAAGGGAGAAACTACAGTGAATAACACATGAAGGGATAGCTATGAATGAGTATGAATCAATCATTCACGCGCTATTAGGCTTTTCCTGCAAAATAAAACAAGTCTTCAATGTGCTTGTAAGCATTTGTGTGAGCATCACAGAATATTGAGCTTTCCTTTAACTAAGCTTTCGTCAAGCTGATGTGATCAAGTTGATGTGTATTTCTCGGACGTAGCTACATGAATGCTGCCATCAATGTTTTCAGCTCAAAAAGAGCAGCCGGTGAGTTGACTGGCACTTTAGATCAATTCATTCCTGATAGCAGTCTCTCTTTCAAGCCAAAAGCACAATCTCTGCGGCGGCCTTGGTCGTCTCGCTGTTTTATCGTGGAGTTTCTCTACCTCTATACCTCTATTCTCTCTCTCTCTCTCTCTCCCTTTCTCGCCCACGCACCCACGTTGAAGAGATTGAGAGGTTTGAAAAGCAGAGCGGCCCCCCATTCAGATGGCTCACACCGACAGACACCTCCAACACAATAGCCCTGAAGAGGAGCGAGTTAGTCATCTAGAAACATCTTCTGCTGCACATTACCAGTTGTTAGGTACATACACACAGAAGCACATACACATCCAACAAACCCACCAAGACTCTGCAGTCCACCCACATGACATGTGATTTACTCTTACTTATCTGCTGGAGCACAGTATTGAATTACAATAGAGCTAAAGAGGAATGCTGTTAAACAAAGCCATACAGAAAGCATCAACAACAACATAGGGGATGGTGGAATATTGAAAAACATAAAAACATGTTAGTATAAAATTCATGCATAATGAGTCAATGTATGAAACTTCTGAAAAACAACAATTAGGTTTCAGTGGGCGAATCTCACAAAAACATGTCCAGGTCTTATTTCCCTGGAATGAATAAATAAATAAATAAATAAATAAATAAATAAAAAGAAATTTCAAATAAAACATATATACTGCAAATACATTTTATTAAAAATTAAAATTCATTTCAGTGAAAAAAATTATATACAATTGTTTCTATGCATATACTGTAGTTATAAATAAAGAAATAAAGACTAAAAACATTTTTATTATGTTTTTTATTTTTTGAAAATGGTGTGAAAATTGTGGTCATTATTAGGTCTAGATTATTTTATTTATTATTTCACCTCGCGGTTCGGGTCCCGCGTCTGCTGAGGAGGCCGTGTGGTTGTGATCGTAGGGATCGCAAATTGAGTTGGCAGAGGTGAAACTTGAGACCCTGTCTTCTCTACCAATTTTGAAAGCAACCTCATTGCTCGGATTCTACGTTTTCCAAAGGCGGCGTGCGGATTATGCTTGCAGTTTGTGATGAGAGCAGTCAGTCTCCCTTTCTCTCTCAAGCTGCGGAGAACAACTTGTCTGATTGGTTTACTGACTGCATTTGACTCTGTGAGGCTGTTTTCTGCCAGTGAACTGTTTCAGGGCGCAGGACAGAGCAATTCATCTTTCATATCTACAAGCCCTGATCCTATGGCGTTCAGTGGCCTGAGGGCAAGCCCTCTTGGGGGAGAAGTGTGTCACACTACAATAAAATGGGTGCTCACTCTTCCACGATGCCTTCAAAGAGCTGACTTGCTATCCCGCCAAGTTCTGTGTTTTGGGAAGAAGCAGTCTCCTGCAGGATTCTGCCAATAGGTTGTTAAGGCTGTCTGCCTCTCTAGAAAAAAAAACCATGTATCTCCATTCAAGAGGTCCCTTCTTTATTACATTCAGTAATTCTTGCCAGGGCACTGAACAGAGCACCCCCCCACCCCCCACCCCCACCACCACCACCACCACCACCAAATGGGACAGGGGGTAGCGTACAGTTTTGGACTTAACAACAGAAAGTATCCTAGGTTCGATTTTGGGGATGAAATCATACAATCATTGAGTTCTTCCCTTCGGGACACCTTTAGGAAATTGCTGTAAACCTCGTGAACTAGTGTTTAAGGGAACAGCGATCTCCGGTGGGTACCGGGACACCTAAGGTTGTTACAGCAGTTCGCCCCCTGGAAAATACTGGGTACTGTCTTTTCAATCAGTCCCATAGAAGCAAAATTCAGCTGTTCCCTGCTAGTAAGCTGTTCAGGGTGCTGAAAGGAGCAATTATCATTGTGTGTGACATACCACAGTATTGGGTATTCACTGTTCACTCAAGGAACTGTCTCACTAACCCCTGTTTCAGGAAGCAGCAGTTTTTAGCAGGTCCCACCCGAACTCCACTCAGCAACAGTCTATGTTCCAAGGCATGCAAATCTGGGAGCAGGTAACCTGTTGAGGCAGGGTCTGAAGCCAGGGGAACTGCCACTTGACCCACCGGCTGTGGAGTCAATATAGCAGAGGTACGGCCTTTGGTTCCCCAAAAGGAAATACCTCCAGCCATGTTACAGATCTGGCCGAGGCATCCTCTGTACGCCTTTCCTCTGATAGCTGTGTTTCGGGAGTTCTAGTGAAGTTTCGCCAAGGCCGAGTCCACGTATTATTAGTGGCTCCTATTTTGGCCAGCCTGAGTCTGGTTGTAGAATCTAGTGTCTCTCCTGGATGGCACTCCTTGGGAGATTCCCATTCAGAGAGATCTCCAGTCTCAAGTGCAGGGGTTGATCTATCACTCCTGGCCAGAGATCTGTAAACTTTGAGTCTGGCCCTTGAGAGGCACCAGCTCAAAGATTCTGGTGCTTGGAATGATTCTGAGTTCCAGAGCTCCCTGCACAAAGAAATTTGGGCAGCTCTTTGAGTCGTGGTACCAACCTAGCCCACTGCCGGTTGGTACAGTGCTGGAGTTCCTCCACGAGCGCCTCTCAGGAGTGTTAGCCCCTGCTGCCCTTAAGATATATGTGGCCGATATTTCTCCTAGCCACATACCTGTTACCGTTCTGTGGGGAGGCACCCCTTGATGTCTCCATTTTTTCATGGTGCCAGACGGCTGAGGCCCATCTGCAGGAAACAAGCTCCTTCTATGGTCCTGAAAGGTTTATCAGAAGCTTCATTTGAACCTTCAGAGTAGGATTTGACCCTTTAAGTGGATTTTCTATTAGCAATGAATTTGTTTGGAAGAGCAGAAGAACTGCAGTACCTTTCAGAAGCCTAGCTTTTTCCTGCTTGGATTTTGCACCCCAGAGCAGATTACATTCAAAACATGCTTGGTCAACCCTCAAAGGGAGCTGACTGTATTCATTGTGAGCATTTCTCCACAAGGCTTACCACTCTTTCCCGGCTCTCTTCTCGAGGGATGTGATCCAGGCTTCTGGTTCCGGTTCTGTGCCTGCTGAGGCACAGAACCGGAAGTCGTGGCCTAGTGGTAAGGGAGTCGGGCTTGTAATCTTCAGATTTTGGTTGCTGGTTCGATTCCCACGTTTGGTTGCCGGTTGCCGGTTCGATTCCCACGCCGGCAGGAATTGAAAGTGGGGATTGTGAGTGAACAGTTCTCTCTCCACCTTCGATACCATGACTAAAGTGCCCTTGAGCAAGGCACCTAACCCCTAATTGCTCCCCTTGTAAGTCGCTTTGGATAAAAGTGTCTGCTAAATGATGAAAAATGAGGCAGCTTGGGTTCCAAAAAAAGGCTGAGTTGGAGGAGCTTTCCTGCTTTCTCTCGCCATATCCACTGACTCAAGAGGATCTGAGAGCTTGCTCTACAAATTCTTCCAAACGAGGAACCACTGCTGTCCGCACTGAGGAATTAGACATGGTCACGGCTGACATGGTTACAGCCTTTTGCAACCGCTGATCTGATCATACTTCAGGCATTCAAGAAAGGTTTCACTTATTCACACTCTTTATTTATGTCTATTTAACTCAGGCTAGTGGTGTCCCTGCCAGTTTGTTGCTTCAGGGCCTGTCAGACGTTATGGCAGCATGGCAACTTCTTTTTAAAGTCTCTCAGTGGGTTCTGAAAGGGAGTGTGTTTGCAAGATGTTTGTACTACGGCAGGCTGGTCCTCTCAGCACACATAAGATTTTAAAGTCTGGACATGGATTCAAACCCTGGAACACAGGTCTTTCAGGGTTGATCCAGTCTTTCTGTTCAACAAAAGTCTGTGCCAGTGTTTCATAACTTTGATGGGCAGGCATCTTCCCTCAGTGTGGTGGCATTGCTATTGACGTTCCCACCGTGCTAATGCCATGACACAGCGTCAAGTTCCATTCGGAGGGGAACGTCTCAGGTTAAGAGTCGCGGTGTTGTGTTGCCACACTTCGGGGATGCCGGTGCGGCTTCCTTCAGACAATTAGAATCTGGAGATTCCATGACATAGGTGCTCTTTTATGGTCTTGCTGATGCAAGACATCACATTAGCCAATCAAGATGTGATTCAAATACCAGTCGTGCAGAAGCGTTCTCAAAGTGTCAACTCTCTTGCACAGCCTCATTCCCTTCTCAGGGAACCGGGTTACATGTAACCCCAGACGATTTATAATTGAACTAAATTAAAGTTATTTTAATGACAATTTGCCATATTTCCCCAACAATTCTCTTTGTATCGAATTAAGATGTTTTATTTTTGAATTTAATCTTCATTACTCTCAATGACAACTCCAATTTGATTCTCATTGCTGTAACAAAGTAAGCAATAAAGATGATATCGTCTATAAACATTTTTAATAAAAATATGCATAAGTAAATGCAGATGAACTTCAATGAAATGTAAATACCTAAGACAAATAATACAATTTAAATACTTTTTTTCCATTATGGTACGGAGAAATTGGAGGAGAAATATGCTTAACTGTCACTAAAATAATGTCACATTGTAAAAATTTGTTTAACATGTTATATATGTAAAAAACAAAAAAAGGAACAAAATCTTTTTTTTTTCTTCATGTAATATATAATTTCTTATTTCTTTCGATTTTGTGGTGAACTAGACCTGCTTTGTGAGCTTCCCCCTGACACAAACAAAGAAAATTGTTCTAGATGAATCACATTTCCTTATTTACAGACAGTTTTCACAGGAAAGTTAAAAAAGATGACTGTGAAAGCCAACAGCTAGCACTCCTCACATGCTCAGAGGAGAGATGTCAAAATGAGTCACAGTGGGTTCATATATCACTGAAATGGGTCATTACCTAATTTAAAAGGGAAGTAAAAGATGTTTGTTTTACCTTGGGGAGACCCACCTGGAAAAACTCGGCTATGGTGGCTACATGGCTGGCACAGGCACACTTCCTGGCATCAGGCACATCTTCACCAACCTGAACACATTGTCATGTATGTGTTTATTCAGAGAATAAAACTGCAGTGTGAATCAAAAAAGAAAAAGTCTAGCACACTTCAGAGTACTGCCAATATATAATTGTCTCAGATTGCTCCCCTAGGTAGTTACAACCTCCCTCCCACTACATTCAGAAAACCAAAAATTGATAATCACACTCTTGAACCTTAAATTGAGTTGAATATTGTGCTCCACTGCAACCATGACGTGCATTTCCAAGGCAACAATACATTTAAAGAGAATGTCGCTTTAATAACTCAACTAACAACAGGGACGTTTCTCTGATCAGCACCCATTCAAAATAAGGAGCTCACACAATTTAAAGTAATTGCTGTGACATAAAGGGATAAGTACTAAGAATACAAAGTACAAAACAAGCTTGTAATTAAACGACCATAAGATAATAATGAAAGTATTTAAGAGTGTCTTTCATGCGAGTAGTGTGCAATAGCCAGTACTCTGCTTTACATATATTTGTATATATAGTATTTGTTTGCACCTCAAAATATTGGTGCAAACTTCAAATTGAATGATTTACACTACTAGTCAAAAGTTTGGAATAATTAAGGTTTTTTTTGTTTTTGAAACAACTCTCTTATGCCCGCCAGGGCTGTATTTATTTAAACAAAAATGCAGTAAAAACAGTAATATTGTGAATTATTATTATTACTACAATTTAAAAGAACTTTTCTCTACTTTTAACATGTTTTAAAATTATTTGTGGTGGCAGAGCTGAATTTTCAGCATCATTACTCCAGTCTTCAGTGTCACATGATCCTTCAGAAATCAATCTAATATGCTGATTTAACTGGTGCTCTATTATTAACAATGTTTCTTATTATCACTGTTGAAAATATTTTTATGGAAACTGCGATATATATGTTTTTTCAGGACACTTGATTCAACATTTATTTGAAATTGAAACTGAAACTGTCAATTTTGTTCAATTTAATGCACTGTTTGTCTTCCCGACAGTAGTTTTTTAACGCCAAAAGAGGGTTTGCGCTGGCGCAAGCTGTTAGTAAATCTGGTCCTTAATGTTTCAAAAACATTTAAATTATTCCAAACTTTTGACCAGAAGTGTACAGTATAAAAATCAATTGGAGAGCTAAAATCATTCACTCTATTCTAAGCAAGATTATCCAGTGATTCAGCCCTCCAGCCCATGTTTAAAAATCTAAACGCCTTCAAGTCACTAACTGTTATACTAGCCTGCCGCACAGTAACAGTCTTCTAATCTATTCTCGGATCTTTAGCAAAGTACTGTAGTAATTTCATAACTACTAATTCAGAAATGTGGGGGCTAAATATATGAATTAGACTTTGGGTCTCACTCCCACCATCACCACAAAATTATTTCCTGCTTTTGTAAGATAGAAGAAATCATGATTAAAGGGTGGCACTGATGCCCACTGACTGTGGTTGTGCTCACTGCTCTGTCTTTGTTGACTTCTAGAGCTAAAGTGATCTTGCTAACGGCTTGCAAAATTTCAGTGTCACTGAATGAAGGTTGTTGCGTCATCTCACCCAGTTGATGAGAACGTAGCGTGGCAGAGCCGCGGTGGGCTCCTTCAGGCTGCAGAAACCATACATGATCCGGGTGTTATCGAAGGTTACAGCGATCTCTGCCAGACCGCCATCTGTCAAACACAACAATCACGGAATTTAGAAAGAAAAGGCAATAGTAGTAATTTCAATGATAATAATAATAATAATAGTATAGGTTTTTATCTTGTTTTTCAGTAAACATATCAAAAAATGGCCCATACTGGACTGGCCACACAGTAATAGAACATGCTTTCTAATCTAATCTTCCAAATGTTGGATCTTTATTGAAGTAGTCATTACATGACTACTAGTTAGGAAACAGGATTGTGGAGCTTATGCGTGGGGTCTGTTCGCCACCACCATCAGAAAAATTATTTCCTGCTTTTGTAAGATAGTCCTTAGACCCATAATTTTGCTATGGCAGTAAGAACTGTACAATTAAAAAAAAAAGACTTAACAGCAAATCTGTAAAATAAACCATGACCCTGTCGCCGGTTCACCACTGTTCCTTCCTTGGATCACTTTTGATAGATACTGATCACTGTAGACCGGGAACACCCCACAAAAGCTGCAGTTTTGGAGATTCTCCGACCCAGTCGTCAAGCCATCAGGATTTGGCCCTTGTCAAACTGTCACGATTGTCAGCTGGAGTGCCTGGAAGACCCACTAGAGGGCACCCCACTCTGAACTCTTTTCACTCACTCTCACTTTCATTCACTCATACACGACTACATTTCCCATAAGCCCCGTACCCATTTACTGATTTCCTCACCAGCTGCACCTCATCACCCACACCATATATAATCACCGTTCACACATCACTCCCTGTAAAGTCTTGATCTACCTCGGTTATCCTGTTGGTTCAACCGTGTGTCTGATTGTTCTCTGCCTGCCTATTGGATTTACTGCTTTTGATTCATGGACTGTTGTTCACCTGCCGTCTGCCTCGATCTATTTGCAAGTATATCGTCTACGATTCTGCCTATCCTCCTCCATACCTGTTTGCCATTGTTTTGACTATTGCCCGTTTGACCACGTTTCTTAATAAAGCTGCATTCGGATCCCATCCCGCTGTCACAGAAGACTTCTAGAGTGAGAAGAGTACAAGCACTCCAGTTGACAATCGAGACACAAACTCTCTCATATCCTTACCCTTGCCCATTTTTCCTGCTTCTAAAACGTCAACTTTGAGGACAAAATGTTCACTTTCTGCCTAATATATTCCACCCACTAACAGGTGCTGTGATGAAGAGATAATCAGTGTTATTTACTTCACCTGTCAGTGTTCATAATGTTATGCCTGATCAGTGTATGCTAATAGTAGTAGAAGTTGTAACAGCAGTTGTCTTATTGTATGAATAAAATCCCTGTTGAAAAAACCAACACATATTGTTTAGGTATGTTTTGAAGCATGACAGCTGGTTTGAGCTGGTTGATGCTGGTCCTTAGTTGGTCATGAGCAGGTTCAAGTTGGTCCAGAGATGGTTATAAGCTTGGAGCTAGTAGCTTAGGACCAGCACTTGACCACCTTAAACCAGCTTGGCTTGCTTACGTTGGGGACACTTGCTTGATATCCAGCAGTGTTTTTGATACGCCTGCATTGGTGTCGTTGTATGTGATCGACTGAGCTGAGCCGGACGATTACGTCACTGTTTTCTGCAGTGCTGATATACATAAATTAACTAGACTAATAACTACTGATATTTGCAACGGAATGAATCAATAATATATAGAATAAGCTGCACAATGACACCATTTTCTTATTAATGTAAAGCTGCTTTGCCACAATTTGCATTGTAAAAAGCGCTATATAAATAAAGATGACTTGACTTGACTTGACTTGACTAAAGATCAGCTTAAATGAGCTCAAACCAGCTGCCATGATTCAAAACATACCTAACATACTTTTTTTTCCCAACAGGGATGTAAATGTTTTTTTGTTTTTTTTTAAATCAACAAAATAACTGTTAAACCAAAATAATTAAACAATAAAACAAACCCTCTGGAGAGGGTTTGGATGGACATAAATACACACACCCACAGTCTAGTTGGAAGTCCTTTCCTGCTCCGGAAAGAGGAAATTACACAAAGCAGCAGACACATAAGCCCACCACTTACTGCCCACATAAAAAAATTGTAATTCCGTGTGTATGAGTTCAATGTGCAATTTTCCCCAACTCTGTGTACATAAAACTGATCTACATAAAATGCCAATCCTTGTCATTTAAACTGATCACTTGGATAACTAGGGTTCGTTCTGATTTGAAATGTGAAGTCTGCATGGATAGTTTGCATCATTCTCATATTGTGATATTTATCAGCGATAAGATATAATGTTGAAAATTGCAGTAAAATGCTGGTTTTAGATACAAATACTTCAGGAACAAAAAAGTTCACAGTAAATAAACATTGCAAACAGAATTCCCACAACAAATCTAACTTCTGAATGGTGTCCTCTGTGCTAATCAACATGGCCCTCAATAATAACCTTCCATCAGTCACAGACTAAATGATTGTCATCAGAGTAAAATGACAGGTTTCCCTCCTCCAGCTCTGAGGGAAAATAGAGACTGTGCAGTTTGATGCACATAATAGTTTGAAAACGCAGTGAGATTTGAACTGCTGAGTGATGGTTACTGATGCCAGTGTTTGGGATCTGTTCTGTTTTTAGATGGTAGGATTACAGTCCATTGAGTTTTATGAATGTGTAAGATGTTTGCTCAACAGTTTGTCCAACTCCATCAGTGTTAATCTCACATTTAATGCGGGTGGCTTCTGTATCATGATACAATCGCACAGTGGCTTTCACCGGCATAATCGTGGTACATCATCAATGCAAATGAATGTCATCAGTCACAGCCGACAGCGTTATTGCTCGTGCATGACTATATTCTGGTTGGTTATTATTTGATCGTCTCTATACCCAGCAAACATTAGGACGTTTAATGACTGCTGAAAAAACGTCATGGTTCCAAAATAAAATTCGAATGGTCATCTTATTAATGAATTATTATTTATTGAACTAAACAAAGCTAAAAATCAAAGTAACAATTATACATGTAACCTCAGAGAATTGCAGACATGTACAAATGTATCTGAATGCATTTTTAGGAATTGTTTTGTGATACATATTTTTTGTGGCGTATTTGTACAGAGGTATGTTGAGATGTAGCCTACCTCCTGATGAAGACAGGATCAAATCATTACTGTCATCTTCATATGTGTATAAGGCCCTGGAGAACAGAGAAAGAGCAGAAAATTCACTATTCAGTCAAAGAATTCAGCAACAACAACATGCAAAAATAAACAGTAAAATGTATTTTACCAGTAAATATCTGTTTGTTTATATATATGTACATAAACTTTTGTTCATAAAGTGACAGTATCAATATATCATGATTCTAAAAAAAAAAAAGTAGGCAGCAAAACTGTTATAATGTCATGATCTGGTTCAGATGAAGATTAAGGTTGAAACAGGTTTCCACAAACAAAGGGTTTTTAATTACACAAACTCAGCTAATCCAAATGCAAGAAGGCAACGTGACAGCGCATCTATACACAAACAATACTAGACAACGACTGAATGAAAAGGAGAAACTTAAATACACCGGGTAATTGAACTCAAAATGATAAACAGGTGATGACTTGTTAATCAGAAACCATAGCAACAAGGAGGAGCAGGACACTGCAACAAAGGAAAAGAGCTAGTAGATAGAAACAAATGAAAACAGACAGTTTGTGATATATAAATTAAAATATATTTAAAAATATTTATACTTCTAAATATAGTAAATAAATATGTATAGTGGTTTTACATTGTAAGTATATTACATTCATAAACAGCATAACAAAAAACAACATCTCAAAAATTATAGTGTTGCGATGCCAAAAACAAAGTATCAGTTATCGGACATAATATGACAATAATTATTCTTTACACACTATTCTTATAGAGAAAATAAGTCTCATGATTTGAAGTATCATTCATGTCTGTAGCACAATTGCTGCTATGCCCCGGTTTAATACTTAGGGCTAGGGCTTTGTTCAAAGCAAGTAAATAAAACACAATGAAAAGGTTTTTATTTCCATGTCAGTCCCATGCACAACCACTCTATAAAACTCTACAGTGCAGACGGACTGGAATGCGTTCTATCCAGAGGGCCGAAGCAGTGCACTCTGGGTCAAGGGTGCCGTTAGCTCAGAGGAGAAAATGGCATTATCCTCTGTCATCTGAGAGCTCTGTGTAGGAGGAGAAAATATGGAGCCCTTGTTCTTGTTATGCTTCTAATAAAAGTGCAACTACTCCTTTTTCATCCTGTCTCACGCTTACCTGAAAAAGCAAGGAAGATTCTGGTACAACCGATATCTAGATATATTAATGAATTGTGTATGCTCAGATAAAATACATCCCAGCATTTCTAACATGCCAAGGCTTTGATGTTTCATTCTTTAAATAATGGAGATAATCATTAACATACTGTAGCGCACAGCTAATCTCATTCCCCATCGCTGCAAAATAATGAGTGGGAGTTTGGTGCTACGCTAGTAAAGACAACAAAGAGAGGAACAGAAGTTCTACTGCCGTAAGCTACGGCATTAAGCATGGGAAAAGGATGAAAATGGCGTGTCTTGCTGTTTAGATGAACTGATGCACAATGCTGTGAATATATTGTCCCAAAGTCTAATAAAAAGAGGAACTTTGTGGATTAGAAACTGTGGTTTCAATTAAAAGTACACATAGTTGTACTGAATGTTTGGCTTGCTTAAGTTGGGGACACTTGCTTGATATCCAGCAGTGTTTTTGATATGCCTGCATTGGTGCCGTTGTGTGCGAACTGAGCTGAGCCGGACGATTACGTCACTGTTTTCTCCAGTGCTGATATACCTAAATGAACTAGACTAATAACTACTGATATTTGCAACGGAATGAATCAATAATATATAGAATAAGCTGCACAATGACACCATTTTCTTATTAATGTAAAGCTGCTTTGCCACAATTTGCATTGTAAAAAGCGCTATATAAATAAAGATGACTTGACTTGACTTGACTTGAATGTGCACTTGTAGTGTACTTCAAATCGTAAAAGGGTCACACTGCAGTTTAGGGTCTAATTCTCACTATTTGCTAACGGTACACGTATTCATCCCATGGGTTTTCGGTACATGTCTAACAGCTCGGTACACATGTATTACACGAAGAATACAGAATTGTAGCCTATTAACCACTTTTAAGATCTGTTTATTTTTTACTTTCGCAAAGAAACAATGTCTAATCTTTCAAATTCAGTCAATTTCATGGAGAAAATCAAACACTAAATGCAGTTTTGTCACTCTTTGATGTGGCGTGACAGATCGCTGTATAAGCTATGTACGAGCGTGAGTGCATGCGATCATCCCTTTCTTTTCACTGCCAGTTACAGATTAAACACGAATGAACATCTGATGTTATGTGGAGAGATACATTACAACTTACCGAATCTCGTGTAATCGCTCAATCAGTGTTTCAACCGCGGAAAGATGCCAATAAAACAGCTTTTAAAAAACGGCATTACATTTACCTCAGGCAAGTCATTCAGTGTCCACACTTGTTCGTTCGTTAGACAAATGAACTCTTTCGCGCTCAATATATGCACTTTAATAGCCTATGTATTCATTGCGTTTTACTTAACCTGGTAGTCATGTCTTGATTATTTAATGTGTTTACATAAACGTGTCGTGAAAACAAGTTATGTCAACCACTGTGTACATGATTATTTCAACAACGAATTGGAATAGAAACATAATTTTATAATTAGATTTAGAAGTTAATGCAAACACAGGGTGTTGCTTTTTGGTTTCTAAGGTTTTCTGTGTGGTTTTTAGTCCATTGCTATTTGGTTGCTAGGGTGTTGTGAATGGTTGCTAGGTGGTGCTCAAGTCGTTTCCAAAGCACATACAGGCTGATTTAATCAGTGTGGACTTCCCTAACCCAACACTATCCTCCAGCCTTTATCAGCTTTTATACTGACAGCCTAACAAAGAGACATAATGCAAACAATCATATGCAAATGTTCTGAGCGCTGGGAGAGAAAAAGATATCTCAACGTTTGGCTGCAGCCAAGGGTAAAATGACTCTATAGCTCTTCTTAAATAAGAATCATGTCGTCACATATTTATGGGGGTAGAACAAAAGTAACAAATATTTCATGCATGTCAGTGTTTTTGAAGGTCCACAGGTTTTATTTGAATGTGTTTGAAATATATACAGTACAAGGTGTAGATGGGGTCTAACTAGCCCTTATCTGACTGTGTGCCATATTGAGAGAAATGTTGTGTGCAGTGGCCGTTTAATATTCGTTCCCCAAATCATTAATTAAACATAATCAGCTTTAGTAAATGACATCTACCAGAGATCACTTCATCTAACGGCATAACGACAGTATCGGATCTTCGCAGCATGATGGCTTCTACCATCATTCATTTGCCAAATACAATTTATTTTGTGCAACAGCATCTGATGGTCATAACGTTAAGTTGGTTTGAAAATAATGCAATAAATGTGTATTAAAAGTAGCAAAGCATGATATATTGATGTCATACTGGTTCGATGTTACATATCGGCCGATCTTACAGATTTTATTCATTCATTGGTGTTGGTTCATATTGGATATTAAATTGTGCATATGCACTTACCTTATTTTCACAATTAGATAACCTTTGTTGTAATCTCAAGACCATTTAAAGGGGTAGTTTACTAAAAACTGAAAATTCTGTCATCATTCATCTTCGAAACACAAATGAAGATATTTTTAATGAAACCTGAGAGAATTCTGTCCTCCAATAAAAGTCCATTCCATCAAAACTTTGATGCTTCAAAAGGTTCATGAATAGATCATAAAAGTAATCCATATTAATTGAGCAGTTTAATCCAGGAAGTCTTATGAAGAGACACAATCTCTCAACCTTCATTTGTGTTGTCATTTTTCATTCAGTTTTCATTTTTGGCTGAACTAAACATCTAAAGTTTAAAAATCTAAAGTATCTGAAAATGAACATATATTTTTATAATGCAGCATTATAAATTCAAGTGTCTAATTTAAAGTTCTTGATTTTAGAATTTCATTTTTAATTTATTCAGACAAAATAGTGTAGTTTTAAAGGCTACCTATTATGCTAGAATAGATTTTCATTCTTAAATGTTTAAAAAAAACATTATTTTTCACATATTTGACATTGTTGCGGCACCTCTCTTTCCAGTCTGTCAGTAACGCTCTGTTTAGTTCTTGTCTCTATGAAGCCCTCCTACCGAAAAGTGCAATGCGCTCTGATTGGTTGGATAAATGTGTTGCTTCAAACACGCTTCGGAAATGCCACACCCCTTACCATAACCACGTTAGATTGAAGTGACTTTGAATTTTTCATGCTCAAACAGCAACATTACACACTAAAGAAAGTTTAAACTGTAAAAGAGCATAATAGGTCCTCTTTAATATCACCCATAACAGGAAAATAGACTCAATAAGTTCAGAATACTCAAAACATTTAAGTAAGCAAACACATTTTTTAAAGTTAGTAGAACTTAAAACCGGCCGAGTGGGGCGGGGACGAGAGCCGTGGAAGCAGAGCAAGGTTAGTGTGGCGCACAGGTGTCTCTCATTAACAACCATGACATCGGCATCCCTTCCCTCCAACAGTTCCCAGTTCAGTTCTCACTCATCATAATGTTAATTTTGTAGAGTTTATTTACACAAGCATCACATTCATTTCTTGGTTAAATGTTAGATAGTGTAACAGAGGCCAGCTAGTAGTTGCTGTGCGAATAAACCTCACTCTTCTGACCTCAAGAGATGCTCTAACGACAGACGCTAGAGGTTGCAGCCTTTAGCCTCCTTGTTAGGGTCGAGTAGGACCCGGGTAGAGGGGTTACATTGGTGCCGTGACCCGGATGGGAGTGAGGTTTAGGGGGGTGAGTGTAACAGAGGCCAGCTTGTAGTTGCTGTGCGAGTAAACCTCACTCTTCTGACCTCAAGAGATGCTCTAACGACAGACGCTAGAGGTTGCAGCCTTTAGCCTCCTTGTTAGGGTCGAGTAGGACCCGGTTGGAGGGGTTACATTGGTGCCGTGACCCGGATGGGAGTGAGGTTTAGGGGGGTGAGTGTAACGGAGGCCAGCTTGTAGTTGCTGTGCGAGTAAACCTCACTCTTCTGACCTCAAGAGATGCTCTAACGACAGACGCTAGAGGTTGCAGCCTTTAGCCTCCTTGTTGGAGCGTCCGACTCCCATGCCGGAAGACTAGGGTTCGAGGCCCGCTCGGAGCGGGTCGAGTAGGACCCGAGTGGAGGGGTTACATTGGTGCCGTGACCCGGATGGGAGTGAGGTTTAGGGGGGTGAGTGTAACGGAGGCCAGCTTGTAGTTGCTGTGTGAGTAAACCTCACTCTTCTGACCTCAAGAGATGCTCTAACGACAGACGCTAGAGGTTGCAGCCTTTAGCCTCCTTGTTAGGGTCGAGTAGGACCCGGTTGGAGGGGTTACATTGGTGCCGTGACCCGGATGGGAGTGAGGTTTAGGGGGCTGAGTGTAACGGAGGCCAGCTTGTAGTTGCTGTGCGAGTAAACCTCACTCCTCTGACCTCAAGAGATGCTCTAACGACAGACGCTAGAGGTTGCAGCCTTTAGCCTCCTTGTTGGAGCGTCCGACTCCCATGCCAGAAGACTCGGGTTCGAGGCCCGCTGGGAGCGGGTCGAGTAGGACCCGGGTGGAGGGGTTACATTGGTGCAGTGACCCGGATGGGAGTGAGGTTTAGGGGGGTGAGTGTAACGGAGGCCAGCTTGTAGTTGCTGTGCGAGTAAACCTCACTCTTCTGACCTCAAGAGATGCTCTAACGACAGACGCTAGAGGTTGCAGCCTTTAGCCTCCTTGTTAGGGTCGAGTAGGACCCGGTTGGAGGGGTTACATTGGTGCCGTGACCCGGATGGGAGTGAGGTTTAGGGGGGTGAGTGTAACGGAGGCCAGCTTGTAGTTGCTGTGCGAGTAAACCTCACTCTTCTGACCTCAAGAGATGCTCTAACGACAGACGCTAGAGGTTGCAGCCTTTAGCCTCCTTGTTGGAGCGTCCGACTCCCATGCCGGAAGACTAGGGTTCGAGGCCCGCTTGGAGCGGGTCGAGTAGGACCCGAGTGGAGGGGTTACATTGGTGCCGTGACCCGGATGGGAGTGAGGTTTAGGGGGGTGAGTGTAACGGAGGCCAGCTTGTAGTTGCTGTGTGAGTAAACCTCACTCTTCTGACCTCAAGAGATGCTCTAACGACAGACGCTAGAGGTTGCAGCCTTTAGCCTCCTTGTTAGGGTCGAGTAGGACCCGGTTGGAGGGGTTACATTGGTGCCGTGACCCGGATGGGAGTGAGGTTTAGGGGGCTGAGTGTAACGGAGGCCAGCTTGTAGTTGCTGTGCGAGTAAAACCTCACTCCTCTGACCTCAAGAGATGCTCTAACGACAGACGCTAGAGGTTGCAGCCTTTAGCCTCCTTGTTGGAGCGTCCGACTCCCATGCCAGAAGACTCGGGTTCGAGGCCCGCTGGGAGCGGGTCGAGTAGGACCCGGGTGGAGGGGTTACATTGGTGCAGTGACCCGGATGGGAGTGAGGTTTAGGGGGGTGAGTGTAACGGAGGCCAGCTTGTAGTTGCTGTGCGAGTAAACCTCACTCTTCTGACCTCAAGAGATGCTCTAACGACAGACGCTAGAGGTTGCAGCCTTTAGCCTCCTTGTTAGGGTCAAGTAGGACCCGGTTGGAGGGGTTACATTGGTGCCGTGACCCGGATGGGAGTGAGGTTTAGGGGGGTGAGTGTAACGGAGGCCAGCTTGTAGTTGCTGTGCGAGTAAACCTCACTCTTCTGACCTCAAGAGATGCTCTAACGACAAACGCTAGAGGTTGCAGCCTTTAGCCTCCTTGTTGGAGCGTCCGACTCCCATGCCGGAAGACTAGGGTTCGAGGCCCGCTCGGAGCGGGTCGAGTAGGACCCGAGTGGAGGGGTTACATTGGTGCCGTGACCCGGATGGGAGTGAGGTTTAGGGGGGTGAGTGTAACGGAGGCCAGCTTGTAGTTGCTGTGTGAGTAAACCTCACTCTTCTGACCTCAAGAGATGCTCTAACGACAGACGCTAGAGGTTGCAGCCTTTAGCCTCCTTGTTGGAGCGTCCGACTCCCATGCCAGAAGACTCGGGTTCGAGGCCCGCTGGGAGCGGGTCGAGTAGGACCCGGGTGGAGGGGTTACATTGGTGCAGTGACCCGGATGGGAGTGAGGTTTAGGGGGGTGAGTGTAACGGAGGCCAGCTTGTAGTTGCTGTGCGAGTAAACCTCACTCTTCTAACCTGAAGAGATGCTCTAACGACAAACGCTAGAAATTGTAACCTTTAGCCTCCTTGTTAGAGCGTCCAACTCCCATGCCGGAAGACCCGTGTTTGAGGCCCGCTCGGAGCGGGTCAAGTAGGACCCGGGTAGAGGAGTTACAATAGCACATAACACATGCCATTATAACTATCAAAGAGACATACTTGCATGTATATAATGAAACAACATACAGTATATGCGGTCTTAAAAGTTTTGAAGCCCATCCTCAAGCTAACCACAGGCTCTACTCTTCACCACAATGGTAACCCTAAAAAACGAACATAACAGAACTCCCTGTGAATCCCACAACACTTACTTGTCTTAATCTTGTGCAAAAAACAAAATAACACATATTTTCAATATTTATTTCCCTTATACAGTCTAATGCAAAGCATGCTGGGAATTAGAAATATGCTGCAACTTAATTATATTAAGTTCAGCTCACAACCATCAAAATTTGAGTTCATGCTATTGTTTTCTATTAAGTACAATGAACTTTCATTATTATTAGAGTGAAACCAACTCAAATAATTTAAAGTCACACATTTTACAGTGCAGGCAACTCCATATTTACACTATCTGAAGGCTGTAGTAGGTTTCCAGATCATTGCTACGGGGAGGCTTGGAGGAGACCCTAAGCAGAAAGCACCACTAATAAAAGTGCACTAATGAGTTGAGATTCAGTCATAGGGTGAGTAAATATGAGACTTCAGATGGCCATTATTTGGATAGATTAATGTTTGTTTTAATTTGTGGTTTATCACAGGCACCCTGGAATATGGAGGAGGCTGAAAGACATAATAATGTTGAAGAAGAATAAAACTGGCCCCCAGTACAAGGTCATGCATTATGTGTATCCAGTACAGAAAGAGTTGAGAGATCCCAATCTATCACACGTGATTACTTGGATCCTGCAATTATTATGTTGATTATAGAGGAGCCGAAAATAGAAAAAAAAAATATATACCCTACAGCATCAAAATAGACCTACTTGACTATACTCTAACTGTTTTCCATCTGAGTGGTCCCACAATTAAACATCTAGGGCAGAATCCAAAAACCTCTCCTTCACCAAATATCCCCCTGCACTCCGAGTTCCTCTTTCATCACCTCTAACCGAACCATTTCCCCTCTACCAAATATCACCCTTCCCGTCAGGGGCCCAGCTTGAGTCATTAGGTCCCTGGCTCATTCACAGTCTGTCTCACGAACCCCCCTGGCTAACATAATGGTAAAAAAAAAAAAAAAAAAACACACACACACACACACACACACAGAGAGAGAGAGTGAGAGAGCTGAATATGCCATAGTACGGAGTATAAGATGGATGAAATATTAGTAAATAAAAAATACCGCAGAAGCTATATCAGAGAAAATAATCCAGGAAGGAGGTGCAGCGTTTGCTGTTGTGCGCTTCTATAAATATTCCATTTAAATCAGACTCGTTTTATTATTCATAACAGACTCTCATGACCTAGAAACGCGGCTCAGAGCGTCAACGAGTCCAGAGTGAAGCTAAGCGTGATTTGCTCAAGCCTCAGAGTGGGGGGCTCCTCTATTGTCTCGCAGGGTGGGAAACATGCGAGCAAACTCTCTATAGCCATGCTAATTAAAGCGTTCCCTTAATGTGAATAAAACGTCGAGGCACTCTTGCGTTAATAACACTACACATACATCCATTTTTTTGTTGTTTTATTCATTTATTCATACTTATATGGTATCTGTAAAGTATGTAATATGTAAATAATTAGAATGCCACTTTATTAATTCCACAAGGGACGGTTACAAAAGGGTTTAAAAAAACACAACAGACAAATCACATACACATCCAACCGCATAAGCCATGTTACAACATATTAAAACAAAAAATAAAACATAATACATATAACATCATACCTCAAAATAAATGCTCATAGTTGCTCATAAATACCAATAATTTGCATTTTAGCGTTGTCAATACGTCAATATTACACGTTTCGATGTCTATGGAAATGTAAGTAAATGTGGAAGAACCACACTTTACGTAAAAATACATCATGAGATCATGTTGCGGCATCATAGAGAAGACCCTCTTCATAACTGTGTGTCAAATAACAGATCATTTAATCACTTTTTACGACAAAGCAAGATTAGTTCAGGTCGTAAAATGTCATGAATTGTAACTCCCCAAAAATGTCTTCCATTAACGGCTGTCCGCGTGTTCATGAGAGAGTCGGGTTCCAGCAAACGTGTAGCGTAATTAGGATTTCAGGAGCTACGTCATAAATCGGGTCAGAGGTCACCCTTGGACAGCCATTACCGGAAGCTAGTGATTACAGTTTATAAAGTTATAAATATGGATATTTTTCTGACAATAACAGATTGCTTCACTTTCAGAAGGCCTTTATTAACCCCCTGGAGCCATGTGGATTACTTTTAGGATGGATGCGTGTACTGTTTGGGCTTCAACATATAGGGTTACATTCACTCCCATTATAAAGCTTGGAAGAGCCAGGATATTTTTTAATGTAACTCTGATCGTGTTTGGCTGAAAGAAGTGAGTGATATACACCTAGGATGTTTTGAAGATCACCTTTCATTTTTGGCTGACCTTACCCTTTAAATATGCTATTCTTTTAATTAAATGTAATCTTTTCGATAATATAAAAATTCTTCAAAACCGTATGATGAGCACAAGAACTTTTTCAAGGCACAATTCAAGAGTTTTAAAGTTTATACAGTTTTGAAGAGATTTTATTTCCTTTTCTTTATTTTGAACACTTTTGTAGGTCACTACAATGCTGCAACAATGATGTGAAAAAAGTATGACATTTGTATCGGCCAGTGAGTTTCCTCCGTGTTAATTACATAGCAGACGTACAGAAATGGCCAAATGAAAAGGTATGCCAAAGGACGAGAAAAGAAGGTTGACATTGCTGCAATTAGTTCCATTCTGGCTTTCAGAATTCATTCTCGACCATGTCATTACGATTACTCCGCCGCACGCCAAAGCGAGGGCCACTAATCCGATTGTTTCTCAGAGGGTCGCCGTGTCCGATCTGCCCCGTACCCATGACTGTGCTCTTTTTTTCCAGGAAGCCAAAGCAATCAAACATTTCCGAAATGTTTCCTACAGCCTCATAACTGATACCACATGTATAATCCATCTTGCATCTACGAGAAACACGTCACAGGTCGTTTTCTCTAAAGTGAATGCACATGTCCCTTAAAGCAGTACTGAAAGTTTCTTTCTTGTTGTGCAGAAGAGGTAGAATTATTGTGACACTGGAAAGAAAAGGTCACAGGTTTTGTAGTTAATGTGTTTCATGAGGGTATGAACATGTTGATCAAGGAGAGAGATGGCTGTGCTAACAGATTTCATTAATATTATCAGGTGCTCTGGGGAAGCATTGAAACTGATAGGAATAGATTGTAGAGATTAGTTGATGACAAACACGGGTTATTCAATGGCTTACGTCGATATCTATCAAACGTGATGTCCAATAATCAATATAATATAGAATATTAATAAGGTCTATAGATGAAAAATATAGATGTACACCCTATGTAAAAATTGTACCTTAAGCTTGTCAATAAGGCACTACCTGTGCACTTTTTAGGTTTACGTAAGGTAAAAAATGCCCCATTTCAGTTTCTGTTCTGCCCCTAAATGTACAATATTTGCATATTTACCTATACCAGATTGTTGATCAATTTTATGCAATTTTATTCAATTATATTTGAACTAAAAATAAAAAAAAATGATACTTTTTTAATCCTATTTTAAAACTATTTTAACTTGAAAAGACAAAATAGAACCAATTTACATACAAGCTCTCAACTAGTGACTGACCGATGCAACATTTTTTAGGAAAGTATATTTTTTGTTTCTTTTGTTTTTTTGAAAGAAGTCTCTTAAGGTCAAGGACGAGGAGCTCAAGGATTTATTTGATCAAAAATACAGTTTAACATCAGTAATATTGTAAACTATTATTTCAAATAAGTGTTTTCTATTTGTATATATTTAAAAAAAAATTCTTATTATTAAAACACTAGAACTGTTAAATATTTTTGTGCAAACTGTCACTTTTTCCCTCATTTATTTGAAATAGAAATCTTTTGTAAGATTATAAATGCTGTCACTTATGATCAATTTAACGAGTCCTTGCTGGATAAAAGAATTACTTTACAAAAAAGGCTTTGTTTGTTAACATTAGTTAACTACATTAGTTAAAATGAGCAAAGAATAAGCATTTACTCATCTTAATTTTTTACTAACACATTATTAAAATTAAAAGTTGTATCGGTTAACATTATGTGAACTAACATGAACAAACACTAAATAAACACAATTCTATAAACTAACATGAAAAAAGGTTAATAGATGCTTATTCATCGTTCATGTTATTTAATGCATTAACTAATGTTAACAAATGAGACCTTATTGGAAAGTGTTCATTTTCTTTCTTTCCAAAAATCTTACATACCCCAAACTTGAATGGCAGTATACACATGTCTATTAGTAGTACTCAAAAGAGCTACGAAAAGCAAAAAAGTTTTTACCACGGCAAAATAAAATGCACAGGTCATCTTGTAACAAAAAATCACACACACACACACACACTTCGCCCAGCTATTCTCTTGTGAAGCGATTGGCTCTTTGCAAAGCTCAGCAAAACGTCCAGCCACAGAGGAGCTCGTGCAATTAAATTCAGTGGATTGCAGAACAACGGTGGGAGGCAGATTCCATCTAAATATAATTATCAAAGGAAATAAAAATATAATAATTTAAAAGAGGCCGATAGAGCCAGTTCAGATAAAGAAAAGAAAATATGCAATCATGAACCATAGTCAGTGTCAAACCCATTAAGTCAGTAAATCTAAAAACGCTTGCAAAATTGCATTACAGTACAGTGGGACCTTCAATGTCTTAGCGGAAAAGATTTTTCCAGCTCCAGTATTAGTAGTGTATAAAATGCCAATATATATTGATGCATGAAAATAAATGGATTAAAAATCACATCAATTCCAAATAAAAGTACTGAAAAGTACTTTTTTATCCAAACTTGGTAATGCACAAATCAGCTTTTTAACTGCAGAAAAGGAGAGTCACACATCCTAAAGAAATAAACAATCCAGATAAGACTTGACGTTACTCTCACAGTCCACGGAAGGATACACAAAAATCCAATAATTCCCATTTATAGGCCACATTGAGCGCCACCAGCCTTGTGCATTTATATATGCAACATGTTTGATGTACTGAAGAACAGACATTTTAATTGGAACTCAAATTGAGAGAGAAAAAAGGAAAGGCTCATTAAAGGGTAAAATGACGTGCACTTCAAAGAGCGAGGTGCTAAAGATAATAAGAAATAGCCTGAAATAGAACAGTACTTGTCGTTCTCGGCTCACGGTTGATTAGGGCTGATGCTGGATTATAGTCCAGCGTTAAATCATCACCTCTGTCCCGTGGCCAGATCAGAGCCACGGGACAGAACCGACACTTGGCCCAGATGTGCATTCAAATAATCTGCATAGCCTCCGAAAACAGAGCTTTGCAAAAAAGAAAACCTGTTTCTTAAAAGAAATAAATATAATTGCATATTTAAATAATAATAAACAGTATCATATAATCATAATATTAAATATAACTGCAAGCGCATGCAAGAAGACCAAGTGCAACAATGAGCAATTAAAGACATATTAAGATGATTTTGGGTGAAATGGCTGAAAAATCATGAATCCAATCAACAGTGATTTGATTTAATGGTTTATCACCTTCGAGTCACAAATCAGGTTTAATTAGAATATGCTAAAGTGTTCGAAGATATAGCCTCATATCTATTTTGGCATGAATTTGTTCGCATATTATTTGAGAACATTGATTTACATTACTTTTCGACGGCCTAGTCTGAAGATGACGCGGTTACATTTTCGTGAAAATCAAAGCAAAGGCCAAGGAGGAGTTCGAAAAGTCTTTTTTTTCTAAAAAATTCAAAACGGTGGGAAAAATTTCCTCAAGGAATCAGAGGAAAATAGATTTCTTTCTAGCCCTTGTGGTTCAAAAGCTACTAGCAACTTTGGACTGTTGGTGGCAAAAAAAAAAAAAAAAAATCCTGTGGTTTAAGTCCATCTGCGTGTCAAATTTCATTACTTTCCCGCAAATGGTTCTATGGGCTGCCATGGGCTTCTAGAGCGGAAAAAGAAGACTAATAATAGCAACACTAACGATTACGATAGGTGCCTACGCACTTTCGGTGCTTGAAATCACAGTTGCACTGTATAAAAAAGGAGAAGATTCTGTATAGAACCTCCTTTTGTGTCCTACACAAGTAACAAAGCCATTTAGGTTTCCAATAAGGAATAATTAATGTCAGAATTTCTATATTTTTGGATGAACTATTCCTTTTAAACAATTAAACACGGTATGTACTCTTAATAAGGTTTGTGGACCGTAAGAAGGGGGGAAGAGAAAGAAGCAGATGGACGCATCTGGCAGCGTAAGCCTGCAGGCTGCAGTTGGGGAGGATGGGTCATGAGTTGAGAGGGGTCAAGGCGACACGTGGCCACCACACTGACAGCTGTCGGCAGGACACAGCATGACAAAGGGATTCCTAACCAGGCCGTCAGCAAGTCTCAATATAATGTGTGAAGATTGCACATATACTCACACATAGGGTCCTGTTATTCACACCTCTTGAAATAAGAAAATGCAGATTCTGTTGCTGAGCAATAGTACAACTGGGAGCATGCCCATATTTTTTGGCAGATTTGTTTGTTTTCACTGTAAATAGGATACACATGCTATTTTTACTTCTCCAGTTTGTACCGGTATACATTCGGGATGCGCAATTTAAACAATTTGGTATTGGCTGATATTAGAAGACTAATATTTTGAACTGATTAAGATGATACTGGACGCTCTAAATCTATATCGTTGTATACAAATTGCATTTTGTGTTGTATAATATGCATTGTATTTTGCTCATTGTATTGCTAAATATAAATTCTATAGTTTGTACATTGCAATTAAATTGTATTTCAAAAAAAAAATATGATTGAAAAAAGATTTACATTTTCCTTTATACCTTCATAGATTTATGTCAACTGCCTAATAAATGACTATTGGTATCAGCACAAATTGTTGCATCCCTAATAAGCATATGTTTGAACGTTTGACAACATGAGCGAGTCTGAACTCTGGAGTGGATTTTACCGTCTGCCATCACTCCCTCTGTTCCCAGACAGTTTTCCTCAGACTATCTTAAAATCCCAAAATCAATAATTTAAGCTCAACCGCTGCAGCAAAAGTGTTCAATGCTAGAAGTGAAAAGCTGCTGACTTATTCATGACAGGAAGCCCCCTCCCTTCACCGCAAAGAAAGGAAAAAGACGGGGGAAGGGGAGATGGGGGAGGGGTGATGAGACGGTGAAAAAAAAAAAAAAAATCAATAGTAGGATTTGAAATAGAGGTGAACCACTGCAGACATCTGCTACCCTGAGCCAAACTGTCCCAGCAGCCAGCAGAGCTTTTGAGACGGGGGGCGGCACGCAGACGCAGCTCCTGACAAATTTAAATGAATGTGCACATAAACCATACACACTTAAGAGGCAATAAACTTAGTCCACGTGTGAATTCAGCTGATTTGTGCACATATGCTTGCAGACACAAAGCAGCACATATTCCCCGCCCTTCCTTCACTTCAGAACAAGTTAAAGCTTGCCCTCTCCACTCCCAACAGAGCATCATTTGGACAGCCAGCAGCATCCCTGCCGTTACCATGGTGATGCTGGTCCACGGGCATCTCACTGCTAGTGGGGTGTGTTCATGCTCCAGTCTGTGTCGACCGCATTAGGATGTTTCACAGCGGCACACACACACACACAAGTATGCATTGCATTTGCCAGATAAGACTACCCAATTTAACACACTGGAAACAGCTGTGTTTTAAACCCATTATGTGTGCGGAACTGGACAGTCGACTAAATTTCATGAAAATTTAAAAGTCTAAAAATATTTTTGTTTTGTTTTGCCCGAACCTATATAATATAATATAATATAATAACATATAATATAATATTATAATTTTATAGCATTTTAGTGCTTTATGGCACTTGTAATACTGCAATAAAAATTTAAAAGTCTAAAAATATTTTTGTTTTGTTTTGCCCGAAACTATATAATATAATATAATATAATAAAATATAATATAATAATTTTATAGCATTTTTAGTGCTTTATGGCACTTGTAATGCTGCAATAAAAATTTAAAAGTCTAAAAATATTTTGGTTTTGTTTTTCCCGAAACTATATAATATAATATAATAAAATATAATATAATATTATAATTTTATAGCATTTTAGTGCTTTATGGCACTTGTAATACTGCAATAAAAATTTAAAAGTCTAAAAATATTTTTGTTTTGTTTTGCCCGAAACTATATAATATAGTATAATATAATAATTTTATTGCATTTTAGTGCTTTATGGCACTTGTAATACTGCAATAAAAATTTAAAAGTCTAAAAATATTTTTGTTTTGTTTTGCCCGAAACTATATAATATAATATAATATAATAAAATATAATATAATAATTTTATAGCATTTTAGTGCTTTATGGCACTTGTAATGCTGCAATAAAATTTAAAAGTCTAAAAATATTTTTGTTTTGTTTTGCCCGAACCTATATAATATAATATAATATAATATAATATAATATAATATTATAATTTTATAGCATTTTAGTGCTTTATGGCACTTGTAATACTGCAATAAAAATTTAAAAGTCTAAAAATATTTTGGTTTTGTTTTGCCCGAAACTATATAATATAATATAATATAATAATTTTATTGCATTTTAGTGCTTTATGGCACTTGTAATACTGCAATAAAAATTTAAAAGTCTAAAAATATTTTTGTTTTGTTTTGCCAGAACCTATATAATATAATATAATATAATATAATATTATAATTTTATAGCATTTTAGTGCTTTATGGCACTTGTAATACTGCAATAAAAATTTAAAAGTCTAAAAATATTTATGTTTTGTTTTGCCCGAAACTAAATAATATAATATAATATAATATAATATTTTAATTTTATAGCATTTTAGTGCTTTATGGCACTTGTAATGCTGCAATAAAAATTTAAAAGTCTAAAAATATTTTTGTTTTGTTTTGCCCGAAACTAAATAATATAATATAATATAATATAATATAATATTATAATTTTATAGCATTTTAGTGCTTTATGGCACTTGTAATACTGCAATAAAAATTTAAGAGTCTAAAAATATTTTTGTTTTGTTTTGCCCGAAACTATATAATATAATATAATATAATATAATATTATAATTTTATAGCATTTTAGTGCTTTATGGCACTTGTAATACTGCAATAAAAATTTAAGAGTCTAAAAATATTTTTGTTTTGTATTGCCCGAAACTATATAATATAATATAATATTATAATTTTATAGCATTTTAGTGCTTTATGGCACTTGTAATACTGCAATAAAAATTTAAGAGTCTAAAAATATTTTTGTTTTGTTTTGCCCAAAACTAAATAATATAATATAATATAATATAATATTATAATTTTATAGCATTTTAGTGCTTTATGGCACTTGTAATACTGCAATAAAAATTTAAGAGTCTAAAAATATTTTGGTTTTGTTTTGCCCGAAACTAAATAATATAATATAATATAATATAATATTATAATTTTATAGCATTTTAGTGCTTTATGGCACTTGTAATACTGCAATAAAAATTTAAGAGTCTAAAAATATTTTTGTTTTGTTTTGCCCGAAACTATATAATATAATATAATAATTTTATAGCATTTTAGTGCTTTATGGCACTTGTAATACTGCAATAAAAATTTAAGAGTCTAAAAATATTTTTGTTTTGTTTTGCCCGAAACTATATAATATAATATAATATAATATAATATTATAATTTTATAGCATTTTAGTGCTTTATGGCACTTGTAATACTGCAATAAAAATTTAAGAGTCTAAAAATATTTTTGTTTTGTTTTGCCCGAAACTATATAATATAATATAATAATTTTATAGCATTTTAGTGCTTTATGGCACTTGTAATACTGCAATAAAAATTTAAGAGTCTAAAAATATTTTTGTTTTGTTTTGCCCGAAACTATATAATATAATATAATATAATATAATATAATATAATATAATATAATATAATATAATAAAATATAATATAATATAATAATTTTATAGCATTTTAGTGCTTTATGGCACTTGTAATACTGCAATAAAAATTTAAAAGTCTAAAAATATTTTTGTTTTGTTTTGCCCGAACCTATATAATATAATATAATATAATATAATATTATAATTTTATAGCATTTTAGTGCTTTATGGCACTTGTAATACTGCAATAAAAATTTAAAAGTCTAAAAATATTTTTGTTTTGTTTTGCCCGAAACTAAATAATATAATATAATATAATATAATATTTTAATTTTATAGCATTTTAGTGCTTTATGGCACTTGTAATACTGCAATAAAAATTTAAGAGTCTAAAAATATTTTTGTTTTGTTTTGCCCGAAACTATATAATATAATATAATAATTTTATAGCATTTTAGTGCTTTATGGCACTTGTAATACTGCAATAAAAATTTAAGAGTCTAAAAATGTTTTTGTTTTGTTTTGCCCGAAACTATATAATATAATATAACATAATATAATATAATATAATATAATATAATATAATATAATAATTTTATAGCATTTTAGTTCTTTATGGCACTTGTAATACTGCAATAAAAATTTAAAAGTCTAAAAATATTTTGGTTTTGTTTTGCCCGAAACTATATAATATAATATAATATAATAATTTTATAGCATTTTAGTGCTTTATGGCACTTGTAATACTGCAATAAAAATTGTAATACTGCAATAAAATACTTGTAATAAAAATATTGCAATATGTAATGTCCCACTAGTAAAATAACTGTAACGCATAGCCTTTAGCATCCTTTTACTTTAGTATATTATATTTGTATAAAGACATGCAATATTATATTCTATGTTTGGCTGTAATATCAAATTGAGCTCAAATGAATAAACTATTAATTTTGAAAATTCAATTAAAAATAAAGTTCTTCATGTTGTAATTATATGGAGCTCTAACCCCACAGGTGTTGATCAACTTTCTTAACATAAGAGAAGACATCAAACTGCAAAAGAAGTTAAATATAAACCTCAGTATAAACCTTCATTTGACTTGAGAGAGACGAAACGATACCAGCCAGGCCAGACAAAACAGTATCAGAGTGAAAACATCTCCTGCGCTTTTGAATGGAGTGGAATGTCCCCAGAAATTTGGTCAAATTACAGACTGTCACTGCTCTTGTGGCTGACACAAGTAGGTCATTTTCATTTGAGCACGACATTTGTGCGTATGCATGTGCATGTCAATGTCTATTTGTCAGATGGAGTGCAAGCTGCTGTCTTGAGTTGTCTTATCACAGCTCGGTCCAGTCGAGCGCGATCCAATCCGAGACCGTGGCTCATTTGCAGTTGTAAAGTACATCAACACTGTCTCTCAGTGTACAGTAGGTACTTGATTTTGAAATATAAATGAGATTGCATGATGAAACATCACTTTATTCTAGAAGCCCTTCAAGTTTAAGTGCAAATACAGAGGTGACTTTACCCTTATGCAGCCATACACAGAACATACAGGGAAATCACACTGTTGTCATAGCAACCAAAAATTCCCATAAAATGCATAGGGGAATATGGTTCCTCTACGCAGCATCTAAAATGGCTGAGCTGCCAGAATTCGCTGCTAGGCACTGCTCTCAAGACTGCGAATATTTTGGAGATTTATCTGCTCATGTTCTGGAAATACCCAGCAGCTGTGTAGCGCTTAGAAATTATGACTGTGACAAAAGAGAAAGTCACAGTAATAACAATAGCGTTTTGCTCGGCTAATGGTCATTCCAGATCTTGATGCACCGTGGTTTCCTGACAAACCGAGCAAACATGTTTTAAAAACTGCCACACATATGGAAAAAACATTTCGCAAAAGTCCTCATGTGTGGAAAAGTCTTATGCTGACTATGACAAATATTCCTTCAGGAAAGATGATCACAAAACCAGGGTCATTTTCTGCACATCATTACATGAAGATCCTACTGGGAAAATGTGCTGAGGACTGCAGATTTGTTGGCCCCGTTTTGGACGCACTGGGTTGGAGCTTAGTCACACGGCATCTCTCGGCATCTCTGTGAAGAGCGTTTAATGAAGGCCTTCAGACTGCAGCTCAAATAATCGCAAACATTTTGAATTGTGACTGTGCGTAAATCAAGTTACCAGAGGTGTAAGTGTCACACCGTGGTTAGGACAGGAACAAACACTCGTCGCTTTCTTGAGTTGCAGATACATCAAACGCCACGCAAGAAACGTTAACAACCGTCAAGGACCGGACTGACACGGAGGGAATATAAACACTGAAACATAGGAGGCTAACAAGTGGGACACAGCTGACTTAAATGAACTGATGAAGATGCACATGGGGAACCAAAACAAAGATCACATGACAGATGACAGGACTCAAAACAAAGAACATGTGACTGAGGACACGACTAGGGAACAGATAAACAGACAGATCCTGACAGTAAGGATGATGTTTGAAACACTTCCATAACCTGGCATATTTGTAAGTGAAACAGGATATCCAATGAGAAAAAATGGGGATGAAAATGTAAAATAAATATCCTCGAGTTATATAATCTGTATGGCGCATCCACTGCTGCGGAGATGACGAGTAAGCATTGCTGACTTAATCTCTGCAGCCGAAAACATTATCAATAAATCATTAAAATGTCACAATCGGTATGCTTGCCGGTCGATTAACAGTAAGGTTAAACTATGTCTTTACTACTTTTCTGGACCTTGAATGTGGTATTATGTTGCTTTCTATGGGGGATAAAAAAAAAAAAAAACCTCTGTTTTCATCAAAAATATCTTAATTTGTGATCCGAAGATGGATGACGGTTATTAATGACAGATGTCACCAAGAAGAAACTGCAAAAGAGTCTAAACACCAGAGAAAAACATCTTTAAAGTCAATCACTGATTTGTATGAAAGACTACAATATGAATAAACCTCCTCAACAACAATTTACAAATGTATGACATTTTCTTGGAAGAATGATGAATGAAGGCTTATTCATATTCATAAGTCTCACCTTCATAGGGGTTTTTACCACAGACCACAGGTGAAACCAGAATAAGGTATTTTTAATTAACGTCCAGGGAAACGTAACACAGATGATGATGACGAGTGGCAGGAAAAGAGCAAAAAGAGCAAAGAGCACATGTGACAAAATGAAACCAAACAGAGTCCAGAACATGAGGATGTGTAACACTCTCGAGCTCTTCCTGGATTAAAATACCTCACATGCTATGTTCGTTTCAGGGACGTGCCAAAAAAAAAAAAAAAACTTGAACTGATGGGGCTTTAGAGACTGTACATGAGGCACTACATCTCTGGAAAATCTATGGCCTGTAATCGGGACCAGCCTGTTCGAAAGTGCGGTGGTGAAGAAGGAATTCGAGCAACATGACTCTAGATGGTACATTCTCAAACTATCACAGAGGCCGATCGACCGCTCTACCAGACATAAAAACAACGCCGTGAACATAATTGGCACAAAGTTGTTTGTGACGACCCAGACATGAGGGGGGGGGGGGGGGCATCTAAGTTATGTCACCCTTTGACCCCCAGCTAGAACATGGTGACATCATTCCATTGGCTCGTTTAGTCATCGTGCTGTAAAACTAGAGAGGCTGAAAAGGGGTGGTGAATACCCGAAAGTATTTCTTCAGTCTGGGAATGTGTTGTGAGTATGTGGCGGTGTATTAGCATTGGGAGGAGGTCGAGAAGCTGGGAAAATACCCTTATATAGTCATGGGTACAGCAAGACCCTGGAATCCATGAGGAAATGACCATGTGCTGTTGGAGAAAATGCTATTGGTATCAATAAATTAGGAAATACTACCCACCTGCTGAGCTATCTGCTTTCATTACCACTTCAGTGCAACATTGAGGAATAATTATATGTAATTGCAGTGATTGACACGGGTTCCACAAGATTTTGCATTTTTGAGTTTCAGAGTAACAGGTTAGAAGGTAGAGACGTGCAGGGATTTTTCCAATAGAACATGGATAAAAGCAAATCATAGCTACTCCAGGGGCTTCCAGTGACCGCAGAGCAATAATGATCGACATCTGACACACTGATGATGCAGAACTTACACATACACATACAAACATGTTGACGTTGAGCTCACGCTCTTAAAAATAAAGGATCGTTGTTGGAATCTATCCATGAACAAGCTTTAACAAACATTGAAAGATTATTAAAATGGTCTTCACACCAATCATTTTTTTCATTTATTCTTTTTCCCAATATTGTGCAGCCCTAATTGAGTATATTTTTTCTTCAATACTTGATCTTACTGTACATAGGGGTAGTCGTGGCCTAATGATGAGGGAGTTGGGCTTGTAATCTGAAGGTTGCGGGTTCGATTCCCACGCCGGCAGGAATTGAAGGTGGGGATTGTGAATAAACAGCTCTCTCTCCACCTTCGATACCATGACTAAAGTGCCCTTGAGCAAGACACCCGACCCCTAATTGCTCCCCGGGCGCTGCCCACTGCTCCGGGTGTGTGTTCACTGTGTGTGTGTGTGTGTGTGTGTGTGTGTTCACTACTCACTGCTGTGTGTGTGCACTTGAGATGGGTTAAATGCAGAGCACTAATTTCGAGTATGGGTCACCGTACTTGAAAATACGTCACGACTTTCACTTTCACATGATTCATCTGTGCATATTCCAAAATAAATTGTTCTGCCTCTGAAATGACTTTTGTTCTAATTGAATATCCTGAAATACCTTGCAATACACTGTAAAAAATAAACTTTAAGCATATTCCCCCTACACATACACACACATAACAGCATAAAGAGAAGCATTACTGCAGAAACGGGGTCACAAGGTCCTCATGGAGATCAGGTCACATCCCATCCAGCATCAGCGCTGCTCTGACTCAAACTCTGTTAGCCATAAATACCTTCTCAAGCACTTACTGCTTACTCAAGCTCTCTATATTCAGAAATACTACACACATTGTGCACGACATAACAGTGTATGTTATTTTACTCTTTTTAACAGCCGAGATTTTTCATGCCTGCACACACACAAACATACGGTTACATCTGTCTCATTCAGCTAAGGGATGAGTGATAACTAAAAAAACTTCATTTTACAAGAGTTTCTATAATTAGGGAACCCACGCCTCTTCAAAGGGCCTATTAATGTGGAACCGACAGGAAAATCACATTGATTTGAAATAGAAAGAAGGAAACGCTCGAAATCATTCATGTCGAGGGCCTTATGTGGAGTTATCCAAAAAGAAAGATGAATATCTATTCTTGGAGCAGTATGGAATAGTCCAGCAAAAGGAAAAAAGACAGAAAACAGCACGCACCATAACCACACAAGATATTAAAAAAGAAAATGCACTTGGATCTACTTTAATCTGACTTAAAGTAATCGACACATTTTAGAAAGATGCCAGCCGCTTGTTGCCAAGTCTAATTGTGAGTCCAGGATAATTTAGGCGTAGCTTCCACTGCATCCAATCACAGCTGACAAACTCACATTGTCATTTAAATGAGGCTGTTTGTCTGTATAAAGGAGCGTCACCACAATTCATTTAAACAAGTCGTGCTACTGCCACATGGAAGAAAATACAAAGAAAGTAATTAAAGTGCAAGTTAATTCCATGCTTGTGGGCGCAGCTGCATGTTTGTCCATCATTGATAATGCCGAAGTTAATGTCATTCTCAAGGAGATTCACCAAAATGATTTTTTTCTTTCATAAAAGTCTCATATCTGAGGTACTTTTAAAAAGTGTACTTATTATTGTACTTAATACTTATACTTAAGTGCGAACTGAATGTGATGACACTTAATTGTAAGGTATTTATAATTAAATGATTACAATTTACATTTATAAGTAAAACTTTATTAAAACCATTCAAATATGGTTAAGTGTACTTCTAAATGCAAGCATTTATGGTAAACTTCAATATACTTTAATGACATTTTCATTGACACTTGTCATATAAATAAATATGTAATTACACATTTGTAATGATGTTGCTATTTAGTACATGTGCATTTAAAATATATAAACTTGTGACAACAAAAATTCAAATGGAATACCACATAACACAGATTATAATCAAGTGCTTTACGTTAGCCAGCAAATCAAAATAAGTGTACTTCTGTACATGACAAAATATTGAAGCTTAATGATTAAAAGTGTATGTAAGTGTGTTAAACCTGAAAGTAGTATACTATCTTTACATATACTTAAGTGGGCATTTATTTCATTAATATTATCTTATCAGCAAGTACAAAACTTTTATGTTTTTAAAAATATACTTTAAGTTCCGTACACTACAAGTGCATATTCAATACAACTAAGCACACTTCTTTTTCATTATTCAGCCTTTTTCATGATTCAATTTAATGAAATGTAATTGTAGGATTTAAGTGGTCTGAAGTTTAAATTGAGAGGATCTCAAAGACCCAACTTCTTGGATTATTCTTTTTACATACTGTACCTAACAAAGATTCATGTATGGAAAATGTCTATGAGGTTTGGGAATGTGAATGCTAAACTTTCCAACTCTTACAAGAAAAGCCCAAAACACTTTCCAAAAGTGTTTTTTACAAGCTAACAGTATGTTTCCCATCACCAAAGGGTGACCACTCATTATAGGACTATAAAGACATTTTTGAAAGACAACCATTCAAAAAACATCAGTTTTGGACAAATATTCTCTCTCTCTCTCAAAAAAAAAAAAAAAAAAATGCTATGAATGAAGTAAATCTAGTCACTAATGTTAATTCAAAGATAGCATAAGGAGAGGGAGATGACAACAGCTACTGATAGACTGATCTTCCTTACTAACCTAAATTTCAGTGTTGTACTCGAGATCAGCTCATTCGAGTCCACGTCAGGACCGAGACCAGCAGGGGGTCTAGTCCGAGTCAAGACTGAGCCCACTTCAGACCATGACCATGAAAATATGGACCCTCGTCTGGTTTCGGTCTTGACTCGGACTCGAATGAGCTGGATTTGACTACAACGCTGTTGACTGTAAACTGATGGGAAAAATATGGCTTAATTAAATATTGGATCTGATAAGGCCCTGATATACTCATGCACAAGTTTTTTTCCCCTTCTTCACTTAGGGGTAAAAAGAAGTTTTAAATACCTTTTCAGCGGTACACTGTTATCAAACATTCTGCGCTGCTAAGAGTGGCTTTTAGATTCATTTTTATGAAGTTCGTTTTGACAATGGGAAGCTGTTTTGAATTCCCAAAAAACAAATCCCAAAATGATGTCAAGTCAAGTCAAGTCATCTTTATTTATGTTGCGCTTTTTACAATGCAAATTGTGGCAAAGCAGCTTTACATTAATAAGAAAATGGTGTCATTGTGCAGCTTATTCTATATATTATTGATTCATTCCGTTGCAAATATCAGTAGTTATTAGTCTAGTTCATTTATGTATATCAGCACTGCAGAAAACAGTGACGTAATCGTCCGGCTCGACTCAGTTCGCATACAACGGCACCAATGCAGGCATATCAAAAACACTGCTGGATATCAAGCAAGTGTCCCCAACTTGAGCAAGCCAAAGGAACCAAAACTCCAACAAATGGAGAAAAAAACCTTGGGAAAAACCAGGCTTAGTTCTCCTCTGGCCAACAGTGAACACTTGTCCGATACTCAGGCAGAGTTACGGGTCATTAAACCGATTTGGGACGGTTTGTTGGGATATGTACCACTGGCTGATGAGTCGGTAAGGTCTTCACAAAGGATGAGCTAGTTCGTTCTTCAGTATATCAGGAACCTTTAGGCCTGGCCTAATATGAATTCAGCACAAAAAGACACAGCATTGCTGGTCACCAGCATAAGGTATGTTTTGCATGCTGAGACTAGCATGGATGTTGGTTGCTGGTTTGCTATATCCCAGTATGGGATGCTGGTGAACCAGCGTAAGGTATGTTTTGCAAGCTGGGTCCAGCTTGGGATGCTGGGATGCTGAAGTGCTGGTGGACCAGCATGTTGTCTTTTGGGAGCTGGTATGATTCCCAGCAAGACCCCAACAAAACTTAAAATTTATTGTGTTGATAGTAAAAGACCAAAACAATTAATAAATTATTTAATAATTTTTTTTTAAATTTATTTAATTTAAATTAAGAAAAACACCTGAATCCCCAGTGTGAAACAAACACTCCTCAGTTCTCATATCTTTAGTAAAAATAACTGAATAAATGTTGCATTTAATGAAATAAAGTAGATTCACTCTACAAGTGATGATTCAGCATTAGAGATGACACCTGCAGGTGACAAGCAGAATCACTGAAGATAAGACGAACAACAAAAACGAAACGAAAACAACTACAACTGATATCAACATCTCACCAGAGATGACCATATTCACTTATTACAACCCAATTTGGCTTTATTTCTTTCATATGGTACATGTACAAATGTCGATGAAAATCTGATTGGATTTGTGATTTGTGTTCCTTTAGTTGGGCACTTGGCCCTTGACTTTGGTTGAATTAATTCCCTTTCAGCAATTGATGATTTTTGGAGTCAATTTTTCAATTTGGTGCGTCATGAAATTCATACCCTTGTTCTTAATGTTTTACTTATCCTCAGTTTAATGTAATATGTAGTAATGTACATTTCGCCTTATCACCTAAAGCGATTACTGAGATTCTCTCTTCTAGGCGTTTATTCCATCGGCTTCCTGTTGCTTTGGAGTCAGCGTGACTGTTCTTCTTTTCAGTGTCAGAACTGAGCACTGAAATGTCCAAGATGTGTCCCAGCCCTACCAACACCAGATGGTCAGCTGTAAACAAGGTTTGGGGACAGAATCGACAAACAAAACCAAGTTGATGTGCTTGTCTTCAGGCTGTTGCCAAGAAGGCCGTCACAGAACTAATTTAAGGCCTCTCATTTGCTTTGGAAAAGGCCGGCTTCACTTTACAATGGCTGGGCAAGGTTTCATATGAAATTATTGTCCAATTCCCTTCGGATAATCAGGTTTCAAGACACTGAAACACGTCCTTCCACGCAAGGCCACAAAATGCAATGTCCTCTTTCCAGGAACTCATAGTCCATTTTGTCGCATTACATGAACTGACACTATGTCTTTGCTGCAGTGACGTAAGAGATTATTATTTTACGAGTTTTAATATCTGGGGCGTACATCCAACTGTATTTGCAGGATTAACAACAGTTCTGCCACCCCTTGTCAAAATGAACGACATACTTTTAAAAAGATTACTTAATATAGAATACTTATATATATATATATATATATATACATATATATAGTTTTTTGACATAAGTGTAATTTAAATAAAATTTAATTTTATTTAATTTTATTTAATTTAAATAATGAGTAATTATATATTGAATAATTATATTGTCTTTGAAATATGGTTAAGCATTTATGGTTAAACTAAAATATACTTTAATGTCATTTTCTCAGGATTAAGGTGTGTGTTAGTTTTATTCCTGTGTATTTGTTTCTTTCAGTTCTGTGAAGTGTTAATTGCATTCTAGTAAGTATCCTTGGTTACGGATTACGTTCAGGCGTCTGTTATTATGTTACCTGTGTATTTATACTCCCAGTCTCATTCAGCTCATGGTCGGTTCTCGTCTAAGCTTAATGTGAGTTGCTACCTGTTCGCTGTTCTTTTGGATTGTGTCATTAAAGCTTTGTGTTGGAATTATTACCTTCATCTTCATCTGTGTTCCTGCAACTCACTGTGACAGAAGAAACAACCCAAAATGGATTATGAGGACTGCTTTTCACAGAACGTCACTCGTTCGAGTATTATGTCAAGGACATAATAGCTCTATCATGAGGCACACTGGGACGATGAATCTCTGAAACAGCGTTTCTGCAGCGGGATGGGCGATATTCTTGCCCAGATGCTGCTGTTAGGGGAGGATTCACTTCCTTTCATCAAGTTCGTTGACTACGCCTTGTGGGTGTGTAGATCCTCCCTCACTGTGGGAGTCATCGAGGACATTCATTCATTCATTTTCTACCGCTTATCCAGGGGCGGGTCGCGGGGGCAGCAGTCTGAGCAGAGATTCCCAGACTTCCCTCTCCCCAGACACTTCCTCCAGCTCTTCCGGGGGGACACCGAGGCGTTCCCAGGCCAGCCGAGAGACCTAGTCTCTCCAGCGTGTCATAGGTCTTCCCCGGGGCCTTCTCCCGGTGGGACATGCCCGAAACACCTCCCTAGGGAGGCGTCCAGGAGGCATCCGAAACAGATGCCTGAGCCACCTCAGCTGACTCCTCTCGATGTGAAGGAGCAACGGATCTACTTTGAGCTCCTCCCGAGTGACCGAGCTCCTCACCCTATCTCTAAGGGAGCGCCCTGCCACCCTGCGGAGAAAGCTCATTTTGGCCGCCTGTATCCGGGATCTCATTCTTTCGGTCATGACCCAAAGCTCATGACCATAGGTGAGAGTAGGAACGTAGATTGACCGGTAAATCGAGAGCTTCGCCTTGCAGCTCAGCTCCTTCTTCACCACGACAGACCGGTACATCGACCGCATTACTGCAGAAGCTGCACCGATCCGTCCGTCAACCTCAAGCTCCTTCCTTCCCTCACTCGTGAACAAAACCCCAAGATACTTGAACTCCTTCACTTGAGGCAGGAGCTCTCCACCAACCTGAAGAGGACAAGCCACGCTTTTCCGACTGAGAACCATGGTCTCAGACTTAGAGGTGTTCATTGAGGACAACGACACCATTATCTCCGACTCCTCAGGACTATCAACATCTCCAGCAGCCATTTCTCTGCCTGCTCCAGAGAAAACTCTGCCCAGAGTGCCTGGAGTGAACGACAGAGAGATCTCCTGCAGCGATTCTAGTGATGATGCCCATACCCGACATGGAGCCTGAACCCAAGTCAACGCCCACCACGAACCACAATCTTGAGCCCTCTCCATGCCCGGAGTTAGTGGCAGTCACAGAGTCCACCCTGGAGCCTGAGCAAGTCACCGCACCCGTCCCAAGCCTGGAGCCGATTGCCAAAACCAGTTCTCAGATGAGCCAGTTGAGGAGAGCTGGCTCATAAATTTCTCCACAGAGCTTATCTACATCCTACCACACTCACGATCATGGATGAAGCTATCCCATCCAATATTCTGTCCACGCCATTGTTACCATCTCCGCTGATTCCACTATATTCCCCAGATTTACCTGCCCCACTGGGGTCTAATAGCTCCTCGACTCCGCCGTTGTAGCTGATCCACGCCAGCTCATTAGCTTCACCTTGGGCTCTGCGATACAGATCCCCTGGCTACACATCAGGCCTCCAGGCCTAGTTCTCCACCTTGACCCGTCAGCCCTTTGGATCCACCTTGGTTCTACGCTCCCTCAGCTCTGCCATAGTCCGTCACCACTAAGGCTCCACAAGGGTCCCTCGTCCCTCCAGCTTCACCTTCGTCTCTCGTCACCCTGGTTTCGCTGCAGACTTCCGGGTCTCCGGCTGCACCTCAACCCTCCACCCCTGCAGCTTCACCGGGATCCTCCTTCACTCCGGTGCCAATGACATCATCTCTGTCCTCCAGACCTGCAATGTCACCCTTGTTCGTCATCCTTGCGCATCTCTTGGGTCTCCACCTCATTCCACTCCATCGTCGATGGTCGACTCCCAGGTTCTGCCCAGTAGAACATTTAAGACTCCGCCTTGGCTCCTCCCCCTGTCAGTTCCGCCATGGTGTTCCTCCCTCCCTCCCTCCCCCTCCACAGCTGGACTTTTTACTTTACTTTACTTTGGACTTTTTTAATGCCTACTGAAACTTAAATGTCATGTATTTAAATACATTTTTAATTGTACATTTAATGAAGCTACAATTTAAAAGTAATGTCGAATAACACACTACAGTTAAAATTATGTTCTTTAGTATGTTAGTCAACACATCAAAATAAGTATGCTTCTAAAAAGCATGACAAAAGATTATTAAAACAAGATTTAAAATGTATTTTAAAGTAAAATTTGACATTACAAAATACACTTTTAAAAAGTGTAATACACTTAATTTCATTATTATGCAAGCACATTTTTTAAAAAAATACTTCAATACAGTTAAACACTCTTTTTATCACAAGGGCACTATATTAAAAAATGGTATCCTCTCCTTAAAATATTATTCATAAAAATCAACTGAATGCAGTCCTATACACATTGCGCCAAAATTGAGCCCGGAAGTTGCACACTGTTTCTATACCAATCCCCATCCGCAAAACAAAGCCTGGAACAATATGCAAAACACATCTGATACTGTATTACCCATGAGGGAACAAGCAGTTGTCTCTAATAAGTGAAATTGTGCCTTGAAAGGTTTACTGTAATATTTCCCTAGTGAAATTCTCTTATTTCATGCTCTATCCCACATTTGGTCCATTTCAGCCGCCCTGGTCTGTGTAATGTGGTCATGATGTCACTGCACAAGCAGGCGGTTCAGTTTTGTGGTTGCTGAGATCATAGTCACAATCCATGTCACCCATTTAATGCCTGGTGAAGATGCTTCGATACTAATGCATTGAACAGGATTCCGATTTGTTTTCTTTTTTTTCACTCGCGTCACAAGAGACAAGGACACATCTTGCTGATGGTTATTTCTGATTAGGACACTCAAATCTTTTCAGATAGCCATTAAAAAACCCAGCTGGTCCTTGGGGAGACAGTTAGCTCCTTCAGCTGAAGCGCTTGCTGTGAATAATATGAGTGTATTTTATCTCAAGCAGAAGAATACTAGAGCTGTCTTGCAAGGTCAGTACCCTACAAGCGTAAAACAATCGGGCCAGTCACATTAACCTTTTGCTTTTCCTTCAGGCAATAGTTTGCCGGTTTCTCTCGGCTAGCTTTCAATAGACAATTGACATCTTTAAGAAAGATTTCAAGCCGGTTCATCCCAAGAATGGTTCACATCAATGCATGATAACACTCTATTTATTATAAGCTCAAGCTGGATTCTGATTGGCTGTAAATGTTTTTAGCGTTCATCAGAGAGAAAAAACTTTCAGTTATAAAATAATGAATACATTTTATGAACAGGCCTTTACAGGGAAAGTTCAACAAGGTCCAGCTTTTGATGTTCATTTAAAGGGATACTCCACCCAAAAATGAAAATTCTCTCATCATTTGCTCACCCTCATGTCATCCCAGATGAGATGTACTGTAAATGACTTGCTTTCTTCAGATGAACACAATCTGAGACTTTCCAAAAAATAATTCATCTCTATGAATACATATAATGCAATTGAAAAATAGTACTTTTGACTTTTTAAAACATCACTTTAGGCACACTATGAACATCAGCACATTGTGAAGCATGATATATGACTGAGAGGACGCATTGTTTTGGATTACCATTGTGTTTGCTTTGTGTTGTTTTTGAAGCAACTTTTAGGAATCTATTCACTTGCATTATATGAACTCAAGCAGAGATGTATCATATCTCTAAAAATCTCTGTTCGTGTTCCACAAAAGAAAGAAAGTCATATCCATCTGGGACAACATGAGAGTGAGTAAATGATGAGAGAATTGTCATTTTTTTGGTGGAATGTTCCTCTAAAAGCAACTGAACCAAATACTAAAGTTCATTTTGAGGCATATGCTCAAAGCCTATAATATGAACATGCTCAGAAAGGTTCCACTTGAGTTGATGGCATAAAAAAGCAGCATAATTCAAAAGCACTCAAAGCAGGATGCCAAATATAGTGTCACATCTGCCTGAAGGAGGTGTCAGATGATGGAAGCCACTATAATATGAACGACAGATTAATCGCACCTGGACAACGGAGGCTTCGCGCCCACATGGGTTCCAGTTGTCAAGCACGTTATCATTTAGTGGGTGAAGTCAAGCTACTCTGACATTTTCCATACTGAAGAGTAGAACTGTGCCACCTGTGCCATGCACATGCAATTAGACCCTTCAGGAGAGGGCCGTGAACCTGTTTGCATCAGTGTTGCCAAGGACCAATGGTCAAACCTCAGCTGTGTATGTACACAAACAGAGCATTGCAGCGATGACATATTTTTGTAGGCAACCCGGAAGTCAGCATTACACTGGTTCCCTTGACAAACACCCAATAGGTAATTCCCATTGGCTTCTTGCAGAAAATAAGCTCTGTGTCATTTTGTTTATCATGGCAATCTTCATGAACACAACTTTCATGCATTTTGAAGCCTAAATAGAATCACCAGAAGTAAAAAGCTAACCGTAGTCTATAAACAAACTACACCACGGCTGCATGACTTCACTAAGCTTCCAACAAGTCCAAACCTTCCCAGAAAACTTGAGTTTGCAAAAGCGTGATCATAAAACAACGAGGCTGTGAAAGCGGACTAGTTAGTAGATTTTACCAGTTCAACTTGATGATGTTTAATGTCCTCAACAACCTCTGCAGTCCCATTTAGCCAGCAACAACCTTTTTCAAAATAAGTAAAAGCTTTTAAAAAAATAATGATGTATTTTATGTTCTAGAAAAAAAATGGGAAAACATCTTATAACCGCAATACCTTATTTCAGGCATTTAGCAAAAAATCCATCCATCCATCCATCCATCCATCCCAAAAAAAAATATCTATCTATCTATCTATCTATCTACATAAAACACTGAAAACTAAAATTATACAAGTGAATTTAGGCAATACAACTGTAACAATGTTAAAAGCTCAGGGAAGAAGGAGGTACGATCAACGTACCTTTAATAAAATAAATAAACATAAACAACAAAAGGAAAGTAAAGCGGTGGTCCCTCACGGACGACAGCCGCATAAACTAAAACAATCTCCTCCGTGGGACTGGTGTGGTGCACAGGTGACACTCATTAACACTCACACCACCGGTCTCATTCCGTTTCCGCAGCACTCGGCCCCACCCTGCTTCTCACCGCAACAACATTACAATGTACAGATTGAAAAAATGTGTCATCATTTTGATATTTGCTAAATATTCTATTAAACAGTGATGATTTCTTAATGTTTTGGGTAATCTGAATTGATAACAAACGTAATTTAAATGCAAAAATAAGGGGATTTAATTAACTATCCCTTTAAGACAGAAAACCAGACGAGAGCAACAGGTTTATAATATCTTTAGAATACGCTTCTGAAGAATTGACGCTGTTGTCCTCTTGTGTTCTCCAGCAGGCCAGTTAATGCATCAGGAGGGAGGTGGCAGCTCGCAGAAACGCTGTGTTCTTCTCTTGGAGGTGACTGTAAAAAGCTCCAGGAAGAAGGCGTGAAAGCCTCCAGAACAAGCCCGGCTCCATATGGGTAGCGAGAGCTCCAAGACAAGCTCTTGCAGAGTGACATTTAGCCAAGAAGTGCATGTGAAAGCATGACCACTGAACTTCTGTGCTGGATTTCAAATGCCAATGTGTCCATTTATTGTGCAGACGCTCAGTCGATGCAAAGAGAGTAAAACTGAAATGTATCAAGTGCAAACAGCCACTGGAACCTGTGGCCAGACTATATAATGGCTGGTTGACATTTAAGCATGAAAGGTTAGGGGAAGAAAAAAAAAAATCACAGTTGTATTGCAGATGCTCTTGGCTGTTTAGAAAAATTAAATAATTATTACAATTTGCTGTATTTTAAACTCCTTTTTTCACAAAACTCATTTTCATTTTTCATCAGACGCTTTTATCCAAAGCGACTTACAAGGGGAGCAATTAGGGGTCAGGTGTCTTGCTCAAGGGCACTTTAGTCATGGTATTGAAGGTGGAGAGAGAGCTGTTCATTCACAATCCCCACCTTCAATTCCTGCCGGTGTGGGAATCGAACCCGCAACCTTCAGATTACAAACCCGACTCCCTCACCACTAGGCCACGACTACCCAAACTACCAAAACTAAGCTCGGAAACTCATAAAATAAAATAAAATAATTTCTGAGTCAAAGTTTAAACCACTTTAACACCAGCTGGGTGCTACTCAATTGCACACATTTTTCTTTCTTTTATCAGAATGGCCAAACTGAAGCACTACAAAATTACAGTGTTTGCTTATTGCTGCTCGAGTTCCACTTAAAAAAAAACGTTCCCAATCACACCATCTGCAGGACTCCACTGCATGACACATTCGGCATCTCACTCTCAGCCGCTTTCCTGATAAACATGGGCAGTAATTGTGTTACTGTTAATTAATCTAATGTGGACATTGTTTTGAGTTGTTTATTCTGGTTATTTTAGTGGGAGTATATGTGACCTGAAAGAAATCCAAACCCCTGTATATCTCATTAAAGTCATCATAGGGCTGGGCGATATGGCCAAAAAATGAACACAACAATAACTGACCCTTCGCCGGCATTTAGATTGAGAGGCGACCTAACCAATCATAACCCGAATTCATCATTTTGTCCGACAAAGCAGTCAGGGGAGTAAGTAGATTAACATTGGTGAACTTGAACTTGAAAAACTGTGTGTGCGCATTTTCCGCACTTGAAACAACATTCCTTCTGATGTCCATTCATGTTTATTTGATGCTACAAATGAACTAGTATGAAGAGATGATCGCTTCACGAGGAGCTACAGCGATCTGTCACGACACGTTAAAGAGCCACCACACGGTTTTGATTGTTTAAACTTCTTTAAAAAATGTTGACTGCATTGTGGAGACAGTTCTCATCTTCGAGAGAACATGATGTGTGGCGTGAGACCCCATGGCTTGTCAGACATAGCAACAGTAACTGAAGGGGGCGGGTCTTTGCGAAGGGTCAATTGTCACGATAAATGTCAAATCTTTATTTCTCTCAAGTTTAAAGACAGAGTTTTGCATCTGAGGCAAAGTTCCAGTTAATTCTGGTTTTAAATGACTCTTTATTGTCCTAACATGACATGACAACACTTGCCAAACAGGTGAACAATTCACAAATCTGAGGTAGAATATTCAAAAACATTTTTTAATATCAAATAATATAAACAAATAAATATCTTAACAGAAAAAAAAAAATCACATTTCTTAGTTTCTGCATGTTATAATGGGTTATAGTTTTTGTTTACTGACTTTGACGGCACAAATCTTCAGTGCAGTTTGCAGTGCAGGCTGCAGTGTTAATAATAGTAATGTGTTCTGTCTCTTAGAAATGCACATTAACAGTAGCTTGAATTGGGATTTGTTCACAAAAACAGTAACATCTGTAAAAAAAAAAAAAAAATGTAACCTCATTTTTATAGCATCATACATTTAGATTGTGATAACCACACCAATATAGCATATAGCACATCACCAGCATGGCTAAATGCAACTATATAGTTTCCATGGAATTTGTTATGAAAAACAGTAGCCTAAATACATTCAGTATTAATATGCGTGATCAAAACTGATCAGTGTCAGCGAGTAAACTCATATGGAGCGCTGTGCTGCCGTTTGGCACCGTTAAAGCTTTTTCATTCCGCTTTTGCCGCACAAACATTACATTGATCATTTATAGGTCTTTTGTTATAGTTATATCGAGAAAAAATATCATTTTTGTTATCATTTTATCACCAAGCCTAATCGACATTTATTGCAGTATTTATTATTAAAAAAAACACTAATAATTTAGCAAATAAAAAAATATACCCACAGTATTTTTATTCTGTACATTATAATATTGTAGCATCTAAAAAGATTGATTTTAGTGCATTATTGTTTAATTCATCGATAGAAAATAAGTATAAATATACATTTTAATATCTGCCATTTCACATTTATTGGTCATTACATGAAAATAATTGGCTGTATCGACTAGAATTTTAATATTTGTGCATCTATTTGTGCATCTCTGAAATAAAGTAAGAGTTAAGTGAGAAGGGGAGTTCCAAAAAAGTGGTTAGAAAACGCTACTCATAGATATGCAAATTGCATTAGCTCATGCCATCACGAGGGGCCCCCAAAAGGTGTGGGCTCCCCACCGGCTCTTTGAGGGCCTCCTGTACACCAATGCCTGAGTCATACGGATTTATACAAAAACATACAGCCATTTTGCAGTGACTCTGAAACTGCAAATGGCCTGTGTGGACACAAACAATTCTAATACATTTCTTTACATATTTGTAAAGGTAATGATCGATGCTTTCTGAGCAACGAGTTCTCTGACAGATTCCATCATAAATGGAGTCCTGAATCAATCACATAAAACTCTGTTATTAGAAGCGAAACACTAATGAAACGAGGCAGGTTACAGTATTATAAAGCATGCAGTGTGTGACATGCTGTCTACAGGCCTTTTGCACAAACCAGACCATCTGAGCCTTTCACCACCAAGAATATTTAACCGCACACACTGTACAATAACTGCACAATCTAACCATGACCAGCTTCAATGCCTGATTAACCATTTTCAACACCAAACGAAATACTAAAAAACCAAGCCAGGAAGAGCTCTAAATAACCTCAGGACTGCCTGTTGTTACTGTCTAAAGGTGTATAGAAGCAATCATGAGGTGCAATGATGAATGTTTCCAATATAAACTTAAAGGAGCGCTGTCGATTACCACAGAAAATGACTTTGCAAAACTGACTCTGAAACGACTGAAAAATAAATACTAATGCATTCATTTTATGCAAAGTACACTACAAATACATTAACATATTACCCTGCAATTGTACTTTTGGTATACTAAATTACTCTGCAAAATTGGAACAACTACTTTTGTACTTAAATGGACTTTTATCCGGAAGTAGTGCTGAGGTCCAACTAAAGATATACTTACGTATATTTGATTGTGCTAAAAATGGACCTATTGCAAGAATACTTTAGGTGCACTTTAAATATCTCACATTAACCCTTATGTGCTGTTCGGGATGTTTTCATCCACTATGGGGATTTTTGAGTCTTAATTTGGCCATAACTTTCTCTGTTTTTCAGCAAATGGAATGATTTTTGGTGACAAATCTTATTTTGACACATGTTTTGGGAAAATGCTTTGAAAATTTTCAAAAACTCAACGGTACTTTGTGGGCAAATTCACGACCCTTTCGTTATGATTTTAACTGCTTTAAAAATGTATCAGATAAATTTTTTTTTTAATTTTTTTTTTGCATGAATCTATTAATCAATCTCAGTCCTGATCAAAACTGCTAAATGTTTAAAAAAAATCAAAAAATCAGGATTTTAACTCTTTAATTGCCAAATTTATAAATGATGTCACTGATTTGGGGGAAAAAACACACACAAAATGACTTCTTTTCAGTATAAAATGTGATTGTGGACTGGACTTTTTTTTTAAACTTTTATCACAGTCTTGGACATGTCAAAGATTAGAAACAACATTGGCTTTGATGCATTGTTAGTTTTTGTGCAGCATAAGGTTAAAATTTTTTCTCCCTCATTTACTGTTCGTGGCTGTTTTTGCCCCATTGACTTCCATTATAACCACATAATATATTACAATAATTTACACAAAAATAAGTCATTTTGTGTGGGGTTTTTTTTTCCCAAATCAGTGACATCATTTATGAATTTGGTAATTAAAGAGTTAAAATCCTGATTTTTTTTTTTTTTAACATTTAGTAGTTTTGATCAGGACTGAGGTTGATTAATAGATTTAAGCAAAAAAAAAAAAAAAAAAAACAGAAAGAAATATTTATCTGATACATTTTTAAAGAAGTTAAAAGTAGTGGCTGTTTTCAGCCATGAACATAACGAAAGGGTCGTGAATTTGAACAATGCACAAGGGTTAAGGACTGATATTATACAGTGATCCTACTATTCTTACCAATAGTGATAATAAAACACATTTTAGGCTTAATATTAAGAAATGTGCAATAAAGAAGTACTCCAAATAAAGGTTGATTATACTATTTATATCAGTACGTCTCAAGCGATATGTCAATAGATATGTTAATGGATGTGTATAATACTTATGAAATAAATGTATTCTAAATACATTTTGGTATAGGCAAACACATGACTCTATTAGGCTGGTTCTTCTAATGAATTGTTCAAAAATGGCTCAATGAATGAAATCATTCGGAAAGGATAATTTACAGGATTGCAAGACAGGCAATTTCTTTTCATATGACATTTTCATTTGTTAAAAATAATAATAATAATAATAAAAATAAACACAGACTGAAACTGAAATATACAAAATGAACCAGAATCAAATCAACTGAATCAAGAGCTCGTGAATCACAACAAAACTGAATCCGGAACCCTACAAGCCTCGTTTTAACATCTTCTAGCATCTATGAGTATTTTAAAGTTTAATTTACAGACTTAAATTTACAAATGAGAAGAAATTAGATATAAAAATATTACACATTTAAAAATGTCAATTATTAGTCAATATTGTGTTCAGTTTATAAACTGTCTTCATCTACCGCGAAATGCTTGAATATTTCAACTGGAAAACAAAGACAAAAATATCCTTTCTGGAGTGTATATTACAGGATCCGTGGCAAGAGCTGAGCTTTCATCAGCCTCTCAAATGTCATCGCATTCGCTGGCCTGCGATCTTTTCACTAGACGCTCTGAAAGGACCATCTGTGTGGACAGTGCAGCCGTGACTGTCCAGATGTCCACTAGCGAGTGGGCTGATAGCAAATCAGCAGGGGTCATTTCCACTTCATCAATGAAACACACAAAAGGAACGTCACTGGGAAACCAAGAGGTGGAACTGGCAGCTGGAGCAGTGAGTAAGAGAACAGGAACAACAAAGAACGTTCCAGAATAGCCTGATGCTTCAGTCAACCCACTCACCCTTCTACCCAGCACTGAGCACATCTGTCCACCAACTACATTAACGTTTTACAATCACCTCAGTGAAAAAAGGGAACAATACCCACAGGAGGTCTGATTAAGTCACACATCATAAAACTCTTAGATTGACTACTTCAGCCGTGGTTTTGCATGGCCCACAAACTTAGGGTCTCGTAAAAACCAACCGTGCAAATTTCAATGAATAATTGAGCAAATTGTTCAGCTTTTTCTACAACATAAATAGCACTAGACGAAGTACCAGCTCTCTGAATGCTGGAGGTCTCTTCTTTCTTACAGTTATTGACTGAATCATATCTACCCCTTTGTGACCATGATAATATGATTAAAATTCAGGCAGGATGACAAAAAACATGATTCATCACTATACTCAAGATCGTGGGTGGCAGAACAAGTAATCATTCTCATACCAAATTTGGTATTTCCCTCAGAAGAAGACAGGAAATGGACCAATCCTGAGCCTAGGGTTAGTTTAGGGTTAGTTAGATGAAAATTCTGTCATCAGTTACTCACCCTCATGTCGTTCCAAACCTGTACGACTTTTAGGGTGCGTTCACACTTGTCATGTTTGGTTGGATTAAAACGAACCCTGGTGCGATCGCTCAGTTAGTGCGGTTCCTTTGAACATATGTGAACGCTGCCATCCGAACCCTGGTGCGGACCGAGACCCATCTTTTTCCAAACGAACTCTGGTGCGGTTCGATTGATATATGAACGCGACACGAACCAACTAAGACATGTAAACCAACCAAAAACAGGACGTTATGTCACAAGTCAGCTGATTTGATGACGCGGAAAGATCGGTGTGTCCAAAATGAGTCGAGGGCAAACGTGGAGCAACGAGGAGGTGAAGTTTCTGTTTCTGCACACAACGGAGGAAATCCTGCTGCTGTTTTGAACATTTTATGAGCTCTTCGTGATTCTCAGCTGGTAAAAATAAAGCATTTGTACACGTATAAAATGATCACGTTTAATCCAGCGCACAGCGTTGTGTTGAATGTTCGGTAAGCGAGCTCCGTTAGGGTGCGTTCAAACTTGTAGTTCGGTTGGTTTGGTCCGGACCAAAAGACAAAACAAAACATATAGTCCTGGTCCGCTTAGCGTTCACACTGGCATTTTTAACAGCGAACCTTAAGTTACCGAAAGGCAGAGAGATACGGTCACGACCTGATTGGTCGGCTTTTATGACGTATATTTGGCGACGGAGCTCGCTTACCGAACGTTCAACACAACGCTGTGTGCTGGATTAAACTCAATCATTTTATGCGTGTACAAATGCTTTATTTTTACCAGCTGAGAATCACGAAGAGCTCATAAAATGTTCAAAACAGCAGCAGGATTTCCTCCGTTGTGTGCAGAACCAGAAACTTCACCTCCTCGTTGCTCCACGTTTGCCCTCGACTCATTTTGGACACACCGATCTTTCGGCATCATCAAATCAGCTGACTTGTGACATCACGTCCTGTTTTTGGTTCGTTTACATGTCTTTGGTCCGTGTTGCGTTCATATATCAATGGAACCGCACCAGAGTTCGTTTGGAAGCGGACCGAGACCCATCTTTTTAGCGGTCTCGGTCCGCACCAGGGTTCGTATGTTCAAACGAACCGCACTAACTGAACAATCGCACCGGGGTTCGTTTTAATCCAACCAAACACGACAAGTGTGAACGCACCCTTAGTCATCTTTGAAACACAAATGAAGGTATTTAAACCAAATATTAGAGATTTCTGTCCCTCCATTGACAGTCCATGCAACTGCCACTTTGACGCTTCAAAGAGTTCATAAAGTGATCGTAAAACTTGAGCGGATTAGTCCAGAGACACGTTTGCTTTGCATGATGAACAGATTTAATGTAGGCTTTTATATAAAAGTATCAACAAAGTACATTTTAGTTAACTATAAATGCTTTCACTCACAATGCACCATATTTCAAAGAAAGCAGAAGAAATGGTTACACTTTATATTACAGTACTTGTACTTACAGTGTACTTAACCAAGACACTTTATTTTAAGGTGTCAATATTACAGTGCAATTATACATTTAAGTACTGAGAGTAATGATCAGTAACTACATGTACTTACTCTAGGGTTAGGGTTAGGATGAGAGTTGGTTTAGGTTTAATTGCATGCAATTATGCATCATTTCTAGTTATTACTAAAGTAAATACATGTAACATACGTAACGATGACACTGTAAAATAAAGTGTTTCCGGTTAAGGTTAGGTTAGGTTATTGCATATATGTACCTAATATGTACTCAAGTCCTACTTAAATGAGTAAAAAAAATCGGTTACACTTTATTTTAAGGTGTATTTGTTACACTGTAACATACATACATTGTAGTACTGAGTAATATTAAGTAACTACATGTACTAGAATACAGTTTGGTTTGGTTTAGGGTTAGTTGCATTTAACTGTGCATAATTACAATAGTAACTACATGTAACATATGTCACTGTAAAATAAAGTGTTACCAAAATTTCAAATTCGCTAAAATCGAGCTAATAGTATTTCATATCAATTTAAACTACGATAAATTATTTAATTACAATTAACATCCAATCAAGTGTCTGAAAACATTACATTCAGATCGTACTTAAGCATATTGTTTTTATAATAAGTACTCGTTTACTTTACAAGAGATCCTATACACATCAATTAAAAGCATGCCTATTTAGTAAGTTGGTCATCCTGTTGAACAACCATGTGATCTTTTCAAAGGTTAGCCAATCAAAAAAGAGCAAATTTACCTGGAAGGAGTCTTAAAGATACAGTGGCAATGCAGAAAATGGTTATTTAAACCAAATTCTGACTGTTTTTGGTGCAACATCTCTTAATTTCCAGCAAGTGGTTTTCAAGAAAAAATAGAAAGCGACAAAAGTGAAACTCAAACGGAGGAAGATCTGTAGTGCATTGGGTAATACCAGTATATCCACAGATGAGAGCTTATGCTAGTGGCCCTCTATGGATTTCACCAGCGTCAGCAATTGAAACTGCACAGACCAAATGACAAACAAACACAATTTGTACCACCATTTCACACTGAATACTGACTAGCCATCTGTCCGAGGGAGAAAACAACATGTTGAAGCCACAGATGACTTGGCTTGTGCTTACAGCCCATGTGCACTACCCAGCTATTAGGAAAAACAGGATGCAATGCATATGGATTACATTGGTGAAAACAGTCTTTCCTCTGAATATATAAGGAATCAGTCTTAGTGAAGAGCTGAGGATGGTCCTTCCTCCGGGAGGAGATGCTAGCATGTGAGTCAGCAGACTGCTTCTACTAGGGCTTGACACAGATTTGTTTCTTGGTCACCAGCACACTATAAGCCTAGCAGTGGGAGTTTTGTCCCAAAAATTGCCGCTGTGTGCTTCCTAAGGACCTCTTGCTAATTGTGGAAACATGCAATGCTTCTGTGAGCTCTGAAATAGATTAAGAGTGTTTTGTCAAGATTAGAGCACTGTAAGTGCAAATCAACATCCTCTAAAGTTGATGCTACAAAAAAGAAGTATACTTTAAGTTCATTTCATGAAATATACGTAAGAATATTTAACGTATACTTTATGAAACAAGTATACTACTATACATGCGTAAACAATGCTTCTATCACTTGTTTCTGCTTCTTCGCCTGTGCTTTGTTTTCTTAAGAGTAAAGTGTGCAATTATACAAATAGCACACTTGAATAAACTTCTTTTTCGTAAGGGAAACCACAGGGTCAATGACATTTTTGACATACACTCACTACCCTTCTGTTAATGAGATCCTAAAATGACAATCCTGTCATCATTTTCTCATCCTCATGTTGTTCTGAAATGCCGTTGTGACTTTCTTTACTCTGTTTTTTGCTCATACAAAGAAAGTCAACGGGGCCCAAAAACTTAGTAACTTTGTTGCATACTTCTTATGGGAATGATATAATAAGACACTTAATTGCATTTCGATTGTTATTAAATATATTTAGTAAAAATCTTCAGACAAATGGATTGTTGTACAAAAATCCAAAAGCCTCTGGAAAATTCTTCTTGAAGTACACTAAAGTCCACATTCAATACAATTAATTGCGCTTCTTTTTTCACAAAATCACATAATGAGGGGAAGTTTATGAAGACAGAATTTATTTTCCACCTTTTAGACAATATGACCTTATATCACCCAGAGCTGTACACATATTTAAATGTAATAATTGTTGGTTTTAACTAGTTATTCATGCTACCAGGATTGGAAGTATCCTCAATATAGGAACAGGTTGTGAAATGCTATTTTTAATTGATTCGCATTTTTTATGTATTTTTTTCTTAGAAAAGCCTTTCTAGGGATTTGCAAATTAGCTCACGCTGTTGACTGGAATCATGTTTTTTGTACAGTCCCAATTCAAATAAACTTACAAATAAAAAAATAAAAATAAAACTGCACTAACATATAGCATCACATAACATATAGCATATAAACTGACTAAGGTCCGTTGCGTTGCTGTGCCATGTGCTTGCATAACCCTTCGAAAACTCTCTGACCATTGACCGCTAGAAAAACAAACACGACATTGAGACACACTGAGGTTAGGGTGAATTATGCAAGGATATTAGATATAGCCTGAAACAACTGAAAGTCACATTAGCTATGACACTGCCTTTGAGTTGAGTGGCGGTGGGGGTGACATTTCTTCCTGACTCCTGTCCCGAATGACAGGAACATGTATATTTCAAACAAAAAAGCATAGCTGTGAGCAAGTGCTGGGCCTGGAAAAGCAGCAAAAAAAGAGTGAAAATGAAAATAAATGTGCTATATGTGTGAATGGAAACAGGCATAAATGGTGAATGAGAGAGAGAGAGAGAGAGAGGAACAGGTGGGAAAACAGGACACGCTCTTTGTATGTCTGCCAACCAAGACTATTCATCAAGTCTTTGTGGAAAAGCCTCTGCTTTCGTGAGCTTCCCTAACGTTGAGTTCAAAAATCCTTGTCTGTTTTGAAGAACTATCGATTTGTACTTATTATTTAATTTATCCGTCAGCATTAGCAGAACTGTATCATAACCCTAGACGTCCAGTAGTGTCTGGTGTTAGCAAGGATTTCTGTTGTTATTTATCATAGAGGGTTTATAGGATTCTTCAAAAAAAAAAAACTACATTTTATTTTAATTTTACAATAGTGACCCTTTTGCCTACTTTGTATTTATTTATTTTTGAAATCTCAATAACAAACTACACTTAAACTTCATCAAATATTAATTAATCATCAAATATTTTGCATGTCTCAAACTAAAATGCATTGATGAGCTGTTTTAACTGAAAGCAAGATATGTCAGTGCAGTCCTTTTAGAATTTGAAGAACACTACAAGTGCACATTAAAAATAATCAAGCAATTATTTATACAATGTAATGGAACTGATATTTATTACAAAGAAGGGCAAATGGTGTTTTCAGATTCAATCTCAATCAAAAAATGTTGTTGCATCACTATGAAACACCCCCAGTAAAAGTCCCTGTTGAGCACATACATTAACCTTGATTTTAGCTCAAGTGCAGTACTATGATGTTCATGTGTTTCTGGGGCACTGGAATCTCAGAAATATGTCACCAGTGCCGTAAGTAGGAGTTGGAGAGATTCACACTCCATTCTGTCCAACTCTGCGCTGTGATCGCAGGCCAGCACCGATGCCATTCTTGTGAAACTGCAACTCCATCATCAGGGGCAAATCCTGTTATCCACGCAAAACACCCACAGAAGCTTTAAGACCGGTCCTAGGGGAAATGGATCTGGGTGGACTTGACAACTAATCTCAGGCCCTGTATGTTCTAACTGGGTTAAATGAAACATGCTTACTTTTCAGGACTGGATCATTCACGAGGTTTCTCATCACAAGTGGGATTTGTTATGGGATCCACACATGGACACGTGGCTTTCGGTACGTCAATCAGCAATTTGCTTCGGTTCTTTGTTGGTTTGCTGTATCTCTGAATGACTTTGAATTCAGCGGGGAAAAAAGCATGAACAAATACATGCAACAAAAAATGACCAAGATCGGCAGTAAAAACCAAGGAAGTCTTTAGAGCCCGGACAAAACCAAGCGAGAAGAATTGTTTTAATGTACAAGTGCATGTCCAGGTCAATGCTTGGTTATTTTTATCATTAGGTACACTTTTATCTTGAAGGGTGATCAGAGATTGGATCCAGATTGAAAAAAATTGCAACATCCCTCTTCCGTTTTCAATTACAGTCCCAGTCGTTTCATGGCTAAATTTAGAGGGGACAGTTATCTAGACTCCTGAAGCTGCATCAATCATGCATATTAACTCTTGGAATGAAGGCAAGATATCCACTGTGGCATTTTTATTCTTGGACAAGGGGAGGCTTCAACATTGGTAGACCTTTTCTTGTTGAAACAACTCCTAATTCCTTTGGTGAAGAGATGGAAAAACGTGAACAAAAGAATCAGTAATGAAAAAGAACGAGGAAGTCCTGACTTATATAGCCTCCCGCTGACTCAATGTGTCACCAAAAGGAAGGTTCGCACTCTCATTTTTGAAAAACCTGTTCATTCTGTTATCCCACTGAAAACAAACACAAAGTACCTATCTGTTCAGTGCAAATCTGACTCTGGCACAGTTTCTGGCTCTGCAGGACATAGGAATGAATTTAAAGGCCCTTCATCTCTCAAGAAGAAAGATTTTAAAGCTGTTGATGTTTCATTTGGAATCTGGACCACTCTTGCACACTGACGCAGTTCCATATTTGTTTAGAAATGCTTGTTTGTCAGATTACATGTTTAAATCATGTTTATTTTTTATCCAATGGCATACTTCACAACTGGCAAAACTTTGCTGACTATGCAGTAGAGATGTGCTACCTAACTAGAGAAAAAAAGGCTGTTGTCTTAACTTTTGCTAAATAGGTAGGAAAACCTTCAAAACACCCAGAATGCACTGGGCATGTTGCCGTCCAAGGCGGTATGGTGGGCAAGATGCTTACCAGAGTCAAATACCGCCTTGCTTCAGTAGTAAATACTTATTAACAAACTTTTACTCATAATGGTGTTGACTTGTATTGCTCCCTTGTTGAAGAATTCAAAGATGAAACGTTTTGCAGGAGTGAGTTATTTTCTGTTTCCAGTAAAGGATCCAGCAAGTTGTATAGGTAGTGGATGAAGGCTGCAAAGACTCGTAAATATGGAGGGCACCGTTTTACGGAAAATCTGACTAGTCAACTTTTCAAACTGGATGGTTTTAGGCCAAAAAACTGAAAGAAACCATTCCGTCAGTTCTGCCCAAAACGCCGTTGCATGCAGGTAAAAAAAAGCTGTTGCTGTAGTTCCATTTTTGCCATCCTGCTGTTTAAAGAGTAGGCAAAGTACTATACCATTTTCAGTGGTAAAACCTACCACTACAACGTTCTGTTAATAACCCTCTGTTATTGAGGAATGAGGAAGTATAAAAAGCCCTGGGACTGTCAAAAGTCCGCTGCATGATGCAATTGTGGTATGACTCGCCCAAAAGCGAATTTATGAATTAATAATGTAAACAAAATCACACAATAGCAATCTTTTCTTCATATACAGTAAGTACATTTTCAAATAAAAAACTTTTTTCCAATAAATAATAAAGATGTGTATTCATGGTGTAAATAAAACATCGTATTACTTTTAACACGTCACATGAGTTATTTCATTTAAACATTTCTTGAAAATGGTATAAAATGTTCAAAACCACATGGAACCAACGTGGCACATACAAAATATTTCTGAAAGATTTTCCTTTTCTTCATTATGGACAGAGAATGCTGCAAATTCATTTCATTTAAATGGGCGTAAGGATGTACAGAAAAACAGCAAACTTTTTAACTTTGGCTGCAACCTTGGAAAAAAAACAAACACACAGTGTACATTTATGGCTGTGGTCAGCAATTGATATGTTCTTGGACATTTCTAACACAAGTCCAATTGGCATTCTTTGCCAAACACCAATTTGTAACATGACCAAGAAGGGAGAAAGGAAACGGCAAACACAGGTGGAATGTACTGAGCTCCATTCTGACTGATTGATGTCTGCAGGGTATTAAAATTCCACTGCGGCAATCCGGTTGCCCCCACCAGAGCAGAAAAGACATCCCTTGCCAGGAATGACGTGGCCTGGTGCAGTTTCATCTCGCTGCTAAAGGCCTTCAGTACTGCCACCAAAAGAATCCATTGACTGGACACTGGGTGGGTGATCTGATGGGGTTTGAGTTTTACCCAGTACAAGAGACAGAACAAACAGTGATGAATTAGCCGGGGGAGATTTGGATATACTGTCTGCGCGTAGTCGTTTTTATATCCGGCCAGAAAGAAGAGATTAGAGTGGTGACACTATGGCCTGGAATAAACCGGTGCCCATTCACCCCCAATTCAGCCCACTCCACCCCATCCATTTAAGCAGTATGCTTACCTCAGCAAAGGTCCACAATCATTCTTATATCCACAGATCATATTCTCAGTCTTTCCCCTCCTAAATCTTCCTCTTAGCTTCCAAATCTCTTAGCTTAACATCCATTTTTTCAAACCCCCAAAGCTCTCAAATTTTATTTTTTTTTCAACGGGAGGGACACCCAGACAATCAATCTCCAGCTGCAGAAACACTATTGCTTTAAAGACTCAATTGTGTTTACATTATTGATCTGTTGTGTCATTTTGCTGTAAATAGCTGAATAATGCTGAAATACTGGTACTACGATAACAATGATGCTAAAACAATATTACCAACAAATTGCAGCCATATATAGGTTTATCTATCAGTTTACACTACCATATAAATATATGGGAAAAGTACGCTTTTTTTTTTTTTAAAGAAATTACATTTACATCATTTAGCAGACGCTTTTATCCAAAGCGACTTACAAGGGGAGCACAATTAGGGGTTAGGTGTCTTGCTCAAGGGCACTTTAGTCATGGTATCAAAGGTGGAGGGAGTGCTGTTTATTCACAATCCCCACCGGCGTGGGAATCGAACCGGCAACTTTCAGATTACAAGCCCGACTCCCTCTCCACTACGCCACGACTGCCCACCCAAGTTAAAGGGTTAGTTCATCCAAAAACGAAAATTCTGTCATTTATTACTCGCCCTCATATCGTTCTACACAGATAAGACCTTTTTTCATCTTCGGAACACAAATGAAGATATTTTTGATGAAATCCATTGGCTCAGTGAGGCTTCTATTGCCAGCAAGACAATTAACACTGAATGCCCAGAAAGTACAGTGGTTCAAACTAAACATTATAAAGTGATGAGAATACTTTTTGTGCACCAAAATAACGATTTTTCAACCATATCAAGTCATGAAGCTTGTGCTCACATGAACTGTTTTAAATCTGTTTTATGCATCTGAAAATGATCTTGCTGGCAATAGAGGTGTCACTGAGCATCATCAAAAATATCTTAATTTGTGTTCCGACATTGAACGAAGGTCATGAGGGTGAGTAATCAAGGACAGAATTTTCATTTTTGGGTGAACTAACCCTTTATTCAGCAGGGAAACATTAAATTGAACAAAGGTAACAGTAAAGACATTCATAATGTTACAAGATTTCTATAAATGATGTTCTTTTGAATTTTCAAATTCAAAGAATCTTGAATCATGGTTTACACAACAATATTAATCAGGACAATTGTTTTCATCATTTCAATTGTTTCTTAAGCAGCAAATCAGCACATTAGAATGATTTCTGAAGGATCGTGTGAAACTGAAGAATGGAACAATGATGCTTTGCCATCACAGGAATAAATTACATTTTTTTTTTCATTTTAATCATATTTCACAATGAGCATGAGAGCCTTTTCCAGCCATGCAATATTCTATTAATTATGTCACATGGAAACGATTTCACAATTTGTATCACTGCGCATGTTTCTGTTTTTCAATACTACTCTTATTGTGAATGTACTTTTAAGAGCTTTGTATGCGAGAAGTCCTTCGGGAATTTGCCGTTGGTTTTAGTGTTTAAACATGAGGTATAATTCGATCAAACGGGCAATTTTTGGTCCTATTAATATATTACTTGTTCAAGAGCAAATCGATGGCAAAAGGCAAAGTTAAGTTTCATTACTTTATAGTTTTATTTAACTTACATGCTGTACTAACGAGAGCGCCGCTTTTGTACTTTTGATTGAATTGTTTTCATATTTTCAAATTCATACATATTGATGTCTCAGTGACATTTAAATTTTGATCGGCTCAATTAGCTTGCAGCTCACTTGATCAATAGCTTCACAGAGGCTTTCTGAATACGATTCAGCGTTTGCCCTGCCGCTCTGTGGGTGTGGGGAAATAAATCTGGCCCCAATTCCCTAATCCCCTGTCACAGAATATCTCCTATTCAAATACAAAATCAAAAAGACCAAAACTGGTAGTACAAATCGCTTGAGGTACAGCCATGTGGTTAAACGATCCTGGAATATTAAAAAAAAAAAAAATAAATAAAAAAAAATCCTTGCCTGATCTGAACCCATTTCATTATAATTTGGGTGAAATGACAAAAAAGGGTTCTCAATAGCATCTCTGCCTAAATGTTAATAAGGACTAGGCTAATTCCCCCGGAAGCTCCAAAGAACCTGACCTAAATGGTAAAATTACTCATATGCATTTTGTGTGTGTGTGTGTGTGTGTGTGTGTGTGTTTTAACTGTGTCATTCCTGCATATGTGGGGACTTGTGTAAATCTGTGTCCCTAATTCTCTGGGATTGATAAAGATTACAGTGTTGAGGGATTTGGACTCCTTTCAATGGCAGGTACAGAGCCTGTCGGAGCCAACAGGTAGTTTCCAAAACCGACCAACTGACTGCCATTGGTCTAAATATACTGATGTACTGATTCCAATGCTATGGTTGCTATCTTGTCCCGCAGGCTGGGAGCCTGTCTGCCCGCCTGTTTGTTTTAATACACAGCCCGCCTGCCAAAATGAGCCCTTTAGACAAACTGCGCCCTCTCAACATGGTGAGCAAGTCCAAGACCTTGATTTACTGAGTTAAATCATCGAGAGATAGAGACTGGAACCATATGTCTTTGAATAATGACTCTTAGTGCTGCATAATTGTATTGAATGTGCACTTCTAGTGTACTTCAAACTATAAAAGCATGTTTTTAAAAAATGCACATAATATCATATTAATGAAAAAAGGCCAAGTATTTAAATTTAGTACACTTTCATGACTCTTTCTTAAGTACATAAAAATGCACATTGTAATACTGACAAATTAAAAGTCTTACTTTAACTAAATTTTAACTCATTTTAAAGCACACTTATTTTGATGCTGACTAACATACTAAAGCAAAAAATTACTTTATTATAATTTGAACTGTAGTTTAATATACTTAAAATGCTTAAAACTAAACGCTCCAAAGTGTGGCTTTATTTCACGAGAAAGGATTCCGACACCGCGACGCGCAGCAAATGTTTTACAACAGTTGCGTGTAATGGCGGAAACACGTCAAACTTAATGAAATATTTGAGGGCACCGTGTTTGACCGCTTGCGGACATCAGCTGGCACGATCAGTGGGGATGACCCCAGCCCCAGTAAGCGGGACAGTCTTCCCTTATTGTCTGCACTCCAATTTTTTAATGAGTTTGGTTTTAGTCAGTTATTTGAGGCTATAAAAATGGGGCGGTGGCTGAGCGAAGTAGCCACAGAGGCACAACTTGACTTTTTTCTGGCTTTTCATGAGGAGATTGGAGCTTTAACTTTAATTTCTACATTTCCATTACTGTTTATTTCACGTGAACATAATGAGTTGTTCTGCAGTAAACTGTATTAACTGATTCTGCAGGAATTTGATATGGATCTTGAAGGTGCTAGCGCCATATTAAAACACTGGTGGCTTCAATTATCTACAATGGAAGAGAGTGAATTGTCCATCTTTTTTTAAAGTCTATGGTTAAAAATATTGAAATATCGAGAGGTGATTCATTGCCAAAGAAATAAAGTTTATTACTTGTGATAAATTATCCAATTTGACTAACTGAAACTTTCAGTTTTTGGGTAAATGAAAGTTTGAATGTTGGTTTGTTTTGGTAAAAAATTTCATTTGGTGCATCACGACACATTTCAACCATTGTCACGGGTGATAGGGTAGTAGAGTAGTCGTGGCCTAGTGGTGAGGGAGTCGGGCTTCTAATCTGAAGGTTGCTGGTTCGATTCCCACGCCGGCAGGAATTGAAAGTGGGGATTGTGAATGAACAGCACTCTCTCCACCTTCGATACCATGACTAAAGTGCCCTTGAGCAAGACACCTAACCCCTAATTGCTTCCCTTGTAAGTGGCTTTGGATAAAAGCATCTGTTAAATGATGAAAAACAATATGAAAATTCACACTTAGTGTGTGCAGAGAAATACTATTAACAAACTATAAATTAGGAAATCTCACTTTAAAATCCTCACCTCCCAATTTCTGAAATATTGTAGCCATACCCATTTCTAACACACACAAAGAAAATCAGAAAAAGCAAGACTCACACCAACTGGCCTCTGTGGTGTGTTAAAATAGCTAAAACTGCAAGTTTTGTCTTTCAGAGTAGGCTACATCATCTTCCTTTTCCTTAAATCCCCCTATATCAGCCGACAGGCTAGCAAACTTCTCTCGTTGCAGGATTCAGAATTAATCTTAGCGAATGTAGTTGTGGGTGAGAGCACACCGCCAGATGGTCTTCACAGGGGCACTCAGAGCTCACTGAGACGCCAGCCTCCACTCAAAACCGCACAAAACCAACTCTACAGTGCACTGAGCTGTTCACATCAACATATCAGACTCCACTTTAAAGTAGACATCTGTACAATGCGTCTCACTCACTCACTGTGCATACAGAAAGTGTGTAAAATCATGATTCACCCGTAGATTTTTGTCACAATTGGCTTTACTTTAGATTCATATGCATGAGGTTTTGCCCTTATATAGAGATAGCTTAAGCAAATGACTAACTGTATGCTCCCTCTGTATTCATCATCATCAGAACGTGAACTAGAATGACACTGCAGAACAGCCACCTGCGTTTAGTACTTAAGTATTACTATTTAAAGAGTTTGGCAGATATTTTCAAAGCTCTAAACATGCTAAAATCTAATTTAACAGTGTTTATAATGACAGGGAGGGAAAATCTTTTACCAAATTTGTCTCTTATTTGCTCTACGAACGAGCTCCGCTGTAGGAAACGTCGTCAAAGATAAAAGGCTCTTCAGGATGGCATTCGGATTCAAAGCTCACCTCTACTCCCCTGTCTCAGATACTTCTGAGCTTTCAACCGACACCCACACTAAGCAAATCATTTCCCATAAATCCCTGAGTCTCATCCACTAACATGAGCTCGGTCCCTGTCAGAGACATAAATATACATTTTCAAAAAGGATTAGAGCACATTTTTCAGCACTGTTGCCATTATGGCTTAAAATAAGATATTCTAGAATAGAATCCAGGGCAGAAAACTGAAAATGTCACTGAAAATAAAATCAAAGACAATAAATACACTCCATATATTTTTTCCAATCTTCATCAATGATCAGTGAGAATTAAGTCACTGTGTTTTGCTTTGGATGTTTGTGCTTTTTGCAAAGTAACTCAGTATGTGCCTCATCTCAAATTCGGTTCTCCCTCAATCGGAATCGAATTTCCAGAAACATCACAGCCATTTGACATTTTAAGTGAGGAAAGATGATCTTAAAGCTTTAACTGGTGCAGATGGTTATCGAGACTCCCCATTGAGAGCCTGTAGCGAGATGAGCGACCTTGAATGAACAACTCTAAAAATAGATCCAATCTCAGCAATGCAACGATGTCGTAGACAATGATGTAGGTGCAACAAGTAAACCTATGGAGCCCATTTAGTAAAGTACCCTGCTTTCCTGACAATTTACTACAACAGATATTATAAAGCATTAGACAAGTCCTTGAAAAACAGTGATGCGCAAGGTCTATTTTTATCACTCAAGCAGAGAGTGTAATTATATAGAGTTCAAACACTAATCGACACCTTCAAGAGATTCAGTCAGTAGGTGATAATGTGCAGCCAGTCATTATTGCAAAATATGCAAAAAAGGGGGTCCTGAATGTGCTCATTTTTCAGTTATGAAAAGTGACATTTTTCAGTTACGACCAATCAACTGTACACAATCCCACTAAAAGTGAATTAAATATGAAACAAATAAATAACTATATGAAAATGATGTATAGTTCTGATGATGTATCGTAGGGTATTCATGGCCTAGTGGTGAGGGAGTCAGGCTTGTAATCTGAAGGTTGTTGGTTCGATTCCCACGCCGACAGGAATTGAAAGTGGGGATTGTGAATAAACAGCACTCTCTCCACCTTCAATACCATGACTAAAGTGCCCTTGAGCAAGACACCTGACCCCTAATTGCTCTCCTTGTAAGTCGCTTTGGATAAAAGCGTCTGCTAAATGATGAAAATAAAAATAAATAAATAATAAAATAGTTTGGACTTCAAATTATTTAACTAAGAAGTGAGAGCACAGCGATAAAAGATTGACATGAAACTAGCATTAGCAAGCTAAAATATTCCTGATGAAACAGTACATTAGGGGCCGTTATACAAACATATTTTACCACAGAATTCTGTGATTGACGTAATTGTGTGATTGTGTAAAAAAGAAAAATGCCCACCTTTGTTCATGTCAGCAAGGAACTGAGCTGAGCTTAATGATGAGTGTGTTTATCAATGCTAACACTGGGAGAATTTTTTCAGGGAGTTAAAAAAAAGATTAACTTTTCAGTTGTCCAAACTTAGGTGACCCAAAAACAGCTAAATCGGCTCTTCAGTTACATAATCTGAGCAAATTGTGCCCGTATCCTTTTGAAAGGAGACAATATTTTGTTTAATTCCATTTGAAAGCACCCTAGACAATTTTATGCTATTGCGCTAGTCCGCTTCTAAGAAGTGCTGCCAATGAAACACTTTTTGTCCTGAATAGAAGGCAGTTTCAAATCTTGCAAGTTAATTCCCTACACTTGTTCATGTTTGACTGTTTAATATGAGAATGGCCTCAAAAATCTGTACATTCATTCAGACCTACTTAGGGAAGTAAACAACTTTGGAAGATTGTTTTATCAGGGCCGAAGGGAATGTTTCAACAATAAGTTACTTATTTCCAAGATTCATGTTCTGTAAACTGGTTTAGTTGAAGAATTACAGATTAAACAGAGAAGTGAACCATCACAAATATTCACAGGCATTAGCGACCACTGCATGTTGGTCTTCTGCTTCTGTTCACAGCTAAAATTAGACCAACTAACAAAACTGAAATGAACGGACAGACCAATGCCAAAAGACAAAGAGCGTTCTGATGTGGGGAAGTCAGTAGTCGTTACCAGAGGGAAACTTGGAGACTTATTTTAGCAGAAGAGTTTCCTGATGGGAAGTTCCATCAGGTCAGAACCTAGTGGGATCTCACCCTCTGAAAGCTCATTTCTGTCTAATGAAATTTTGGGTGAAATTCCAAAGAAATCTTTGTTAATGTCACCTCACTATGAAATTAAACAGCTGTGAGAGCTTGCATTTTACGTTGAACCTCTACAGAAAATGTGTTTTAAGAGTTAAGTGTATTGGTGCATCCAAAACACATTAGCAGAGTTGTTATCATCCAACTGTGATCTCATAGCTCTGTCTATCGTCCAGATGTAAAAGTGCCACGTCACCATAATCATCCTAATAACAGTTACCAGTTTCTGAAAGATGCAGCTAATCCAGTGCAAGAAGGTACCGCCAGATGTTCAGCCCCATGAGAAGCCACAAGGAAGTCCATCTGAGACGAATCAGTCACTTCGTCTTAGACCTTTCATAAACACTGTCTGAACGGAATATGGAGATTTTGAATGTTTTTCAGTTCCTAGAGGAACAATATGCTAGTTTCGTATGACCACATGACATTGTCTTAGTTCCACATTCTTGTGTGTCCATGAACTATAGCCTGCAGGATTTTTATGATTATAATTTTGCCAAAACAAACATAAGATTTGCCAAGGATTATCACCTCTATGCGGTTTCACCGCCTGTTGCAGTTCTGACACAACTTGTCGACAGCACAAATTAGTAAAGCAACAGTTTACCACCATTAAAGAGTCAAACCACAACCAACACAGCAAAAGCAAGAAGATTTTTCAGTCTTGTTTCATTTCCAGAAGAGTTTAAATATGGAATCACATTTGCTGAGGTTATGAAAACAAACTCCCACAAAAAAGTTCTCATTCCTTCTCAAAATCTTCTGCTGCAAATAGGAGTCTGCATGTTCATAGTAACTGACTATATATAAATATATCTTGTAAATGCAACATGTAAATGATATATATTTGGTGCAAAAAATGTTCAGCTGTTTTCAAAAGGAAAAAAATATACTGTTCTTACCAGCTGTTGAAAATGCTAAACTTTGAACACACATACAGCTTGAGAATTTTCTGGCCTGGATCTTATCAGAGCTGGGATGTGGACATGTTTTCACTCCTGTAATGTCAAGAGTCAAGAGCCAGGCAACGGGCCACCTTTGTTATTAATATATGCCACTCACAAGGCTGGTAGAAGGAAAAATAGACAGCCATGATCTGAATCATCTGCCTTTCACAGACAGCCTTGAGTCCATGAAGAGAGAAGCCAAAGTATCATCTACCCACACAGCGCACCACTATGTCTGGGAAGTGATAACACTGCATGTCCTCTCTTCAATTACACTGCAGTCAGACAGCATTTCTTTCAGAATGCATCACAACTGAACTATTATAGAGTGCAGCTATACATTTAAGATCAGTTTTAGTTGGAAATACAGTCACATCACTGTATTTTATTTTTTATCACATTTTAACAAGCCCAGAGCTGTAGACTTACTCAACACAAACACCTGATAACAGATGCTTTGAAATACGCATCTCATTTTATGTTGCATTCCAAAAATGTGCATGTACTGCATTCTCAGCATTGCCACAAAGTGGATATTAGCATAAATGTCTTCTTTTGCATTGAGATAAACGCTCTGATTGTGGAATTACATAGCATTTTCACTTGTATCTACACTGTCGTTACCTACTTTAATTAGTATCTTGCAGTGTAGCTAACTTTTTTAAAAGGGTAATTTTAGCATACCGTTTGGTTACATTTTATTTGAAGGTCCACTTTAGACATTCTACTAACTACAAGTATCTTTGCAACTACCTCTCAGAGTACTAGTAGACTGTGGAAGACTGTTAGGTTAGGTGTTAGTTACTCATAGTTAACAGAATGTCTAAAATGGACCATTGAAATAAAGTGTTACCTAACTTTCTAGTATTATTAAATTTCCAGCATTGCTAATGGCTCATTTCCACCAAGCGGTACGGTACGGTACAGGAAAGTATGATTCGGTAAGGTAAACCTTGATCCAGCTTGCGTTTCCACCACCAGAAAGTAGCAATTCCCGTCATTCAAGATGACCGACGTTAATCTACTAACTCCCCTAACTGAAAATGGCGGATTCGGGGTTATGATTGGTCAGATTGCCTGTCAATCAAACTGTTTGCGACGGGTCAATTGACGATTCATTGTCAACCAATCAACGTACTGCAGTGAGTCCAGCGCCACCCTTTAGATACCTTTAAGTACCCCAAGAGAAGGCTCCCAAAAAAGTGGTATGGTACGGTTCGCTATTTTGGTACCATTGACACCTTCTGAGAATCGAAACAGAAATAATTGTGTACCGTACCGCTCGGTGGAAACAAGCCATTCCAATGCAATTTTGAGAAAGTGCAACTTAAAATTATGTGCAACTTTTTTTCTGCAAAATACAGTAGTTTAAAGGTACAATATGTAAAAATTTTAAATTAAAATATCCAAGAAATAAACAATTTTAAATAATGCCTCATCCCTCTCTTGTCACTCGCGCCTGTCAATGACGTAAATATCTGCATTATTCCTGGTTTCCGCTCGTGCTGCATAGTAACCATGGGAACAGACAACAGCTGCATAACGGCTAGCGAGACACTGTTGTTTCGTTCAATCATTATGGACCGTGGCAAGCAAACTTTGGGACGTAAGGAGAAATAAAACGAGGATCAATATCGGCGTGGCGTTTCCGAGATGATGAGAGTTTTGCGTCAAACTTCGACTTGACAGAGACGGCGCTGTTGCGCGTTATTAGACACGGTAAGCAAATGTAGACCGCATTGGACTAATCAATGTCATATAACTTAACACGACGAAGTGTTAGAATATCATCAGTGTGATATTGTAATGTTGTTGAAAAGTCTCATACAGCCAACAAACTAATACACAGAATAACATTACAACTTTCAACACACTCAAACGCAGTTTAGTATGATAGTGTAACGTTAGATGAAGTGAAACAGCGCTGCGTTCCCTCAGTTTTAATTCATCAAATAAACCGACTTGTACGAGTAGTATTTCAGCACTTATGAGTAGTTCGGTAGAAATGTCCTCGAAAGATTTCTGTCTCTCATTAGCGATCGTGTCCGCCATTCTCATCCACGCCCTGCTTCATACCACAGTCATGTTAAAAACATGCATTCACTCATCCATAAACATTATTTCCCCATAAATATATTTGCATGACGACAAATTCTATGATTCCATACATTCACTGCATCATCGATCTGCGCCTTTGTTATTGTTTTGAAGAGTTTAGTGACCCCTAGCAGCGAAAAAAAAACATATTGTGCCTTTAAATGTTGAATAGCTTGCTCTGCAAGCTACAGTTTTAACGTAACTTCCCCAGCCCTGATTTGTTATGATAAATGACTTGCTGACTAAGATGGTGACCTGATGCAGAAGGAATGCAGGCATCCGAATGTGGGACTGTGGGAGTTAAGCTCCCTCCAGGTGAGGTTGAGATCTGGACTTCACAACAGACTTTTAGTGAAATGGTAATATTTTATAGAGTCTGGTAGACCATGCAAACTGTGAATTTCCAGTCCTCTGTGTGGTTCCTCCGACATTTCTTGGCAGCCGAATGCAAACAGAGGAGTTGTCTCTGGGGCTCTCATGTGCTTTCTTTGTGCTCCGAAGACTTAAACAAAAACCGAAAAGGCTTGAGCTCAGCTGAAAGAGCAGAGTTCGTCTTGCTGAAGAGGCAGTGGTTGTGTCAAATGTTGCTGCTTGTTACATTTGGAAAGATATACAAGTTGCAGTGCACCAGTTTGACATGAAGATGTTGCTTCTACAAAAACATATTTGTGGAGTCATCTCTTGAAATTCAAACCACAAGGGGGGAAAAAACTACAAGATGAGAACTCCTGAATATCTCATATAAAAGGCAATGAGATCAATTGAACCTTTCTGAAAAAATGTCCTGCTTTTTTTCCTCTTAAGAAAAATATCCCTGGTAATATTTTGAAGTGTCTCCTGAGAGTTTTAGATGAGATCGCCACAAATATGAGAACACTCTTAAAAAATAAAATTTCCAAAATAAGGGTTTTCGCAACAATTCCATAGCAGAACCATTTTTGGTTCCCAAAAAAACCTTTCAATGAACAGTTCTTAGGAGAACCATTTTTTCTTAGTGTGAAGAACATTTTTCCACTAAAAAGAACCTTTTGCCCGATAGAAAGGTTCCATGGTTGTTAAAGGTTCTTCATGAAACCATTGATACCATTAAACAACCTTTATTTTTAAGAGTGAAGCACTTGAGTAGCTTTATTGGCAATTGCTAATAGTTTATTTCTTTGAGTTATTGGTCTAGATCTGTTATGACCATAATGCGTATCATGATGTATGATTATGTTTCCCACCAAATTCCAGTTGGGAATATTTTCTTTTACATGCTAGAGCTCTGGTTATATAATCACTGGAAATATACAAGCTATAATGGATGTTTGTGATATTTAAACTTGAGTAACTTGCTTGCATTGGTAAGATCTGCAAGAACTGCGTTCTTCCTGCATTTTCCCACTGCAGTGTTACACAAGACATCCTGTGCCATGATGCCCCGCAGTGCGATAGGGTCCTTACAAATCTCCAACAGCATTGAAGTTAAAGGAAACAGAGTATGCAGCTCCACCGCTGCTGCAATGGTTCACATGAACTATCTATTGAAAGTAGAAAACACAAACATTTTATCATTTACCAAAAGATATCCCAAACAGGGGTCCATGAAGGAAGGGTTAAAAGATTAGTTCACTTTAAAATGGAAATTACCCCAAGATTTACTCACCCTCAAGCCATCCTAGGAGTATTTGGCTTTCTTCTTTCTGATGAACACACTCGGTGTTGTATTAATAAATATCCAGACGCGTCCAAGCTTTATAATAGCAGTGAATGGGAGCAAGGAGTATGAAACTCAAGAAAGTGAGCTTCAGTGGGCCTTTATTTGAGGAAGTTAGTATGTAGTTGCTGTAAGAGCATGAACAACATCTCAAAGTTCAATGCAAAGGGAGATATTTTCGTTTACAGAAATCGCTACAACAAATGGCTGGTAGGGGCTTTAATGAGCTTCTTCCCAGGTTAGTGACATCACTAACCCTAAAATTTACATAAACCCTGCCCCCGAGAAAACGCAACAAAGGGGTCGAGGCCATGTTGCTTTAGAGAAGAGGAAGAGTAGTTCAGTGTTGTTGCCATTAGGGTTGGGTACCAAAACCCCTGTATAACCGGTATGTACCGGATCGAATCAGAATGCGAATGTCGTTGCCTCATTTCGGTGCCACTTAAATGCCTGAAGTGATTGAAATATTTGTCCTCTGGTGCTACGACACGGACGTAAGAAGCATCAGATTCATCAACACGCCTGATCGCTAGTTTCATGGGGTGTCATAATGCTCGGAAAAATGATTTCCCGAATGAGAAAACTCACGTCGGAGAAGCTTTGATGATACAAATCATAATTCGTCGGGAAGTGAGACCATCCGTGAAGCGCGTGAGCGCAACAACTACACTTGCGCTGATTGCAGTGCAGCAGCTTAAAACTAAACGCTCCAAAGTGTGGCTATATTTCACGAGAAAGGATTCCGACACCGCGACGCGCAGCAAATGTTTTACAACAGTTGCGTGTAATGGCGGAAACACGTCAAACCTATGAAATATTTGAGGGCACCGTGTTTGACCGCTTGCGAACATCAGCTGGCATTATCAGTGTGGACGACCCCAGGTCCAGTAAGCGGGACAGTCTTCCCATATTATCTGCACTTTCAAACAGGCCTCATCGACACCATCTGAGAGAGTTTTCTCCTGTGCAGGACATGCAATAAGTCAGGAGAGGTGTCGTATTTTGCCAGAGAAGGCAAATGTGGTCATATTTCTGCAAAAAATTTGAAGCTGTTAAATGATTGTAGTTGAGCTAGTTGGCTTAGGTTTTACTGTTGTTGCGTTTTGTATTTACTTATATATTCATGTATACTTTAAACTTTTAATATATTGTTCAATTTTAAGAACTTTTTTGGTCCACAAAAAGGTATTCTTGACCGAGTCATCCACCATCATTTTATGGCTTTTTTTAAAGTATCGGTTCAGGCACAGGTACCGTTTTAAAAGTATCGATTTGGCACCGGTATCGAAAAAGACCCAAACGATACCCAACCCTAGTTGCCATGCCATGCCGTCATTTTATGCTGGACTGCTTCACAAAGGAGGGTCAGTTCAACACTAGATTTGCACAAAAGCTTGACATCATATGATTAACATCAGTTGAATCGACTCCACTGTAACTACATAAATATATCCACTAACTGTTCAGAAACATCCTGTCCAGAAACTTCTTCCTGAGTCTCTCTATCAGTGTCCGACTCCTGTTTGAGCAATGTAAGGCTGAACACCATTACTGTCAATCATCATTTTGGCTGCGTGAGAGATTCTCCAGCTTTGTTTTTTGTTGAGCAACCAAAGTGTGAGCTGTTAAAGCTCCGGCCTTTTTTGGAAAGCAGCAGCTCATTTGCATTTAAAGGAATACAAAAACGGCACGTTTGTTCTCACACCCAAATAGAGGCACATTTGACAAGCTATAATAAAATAATCTGTGGGGTATTTTGAGCTTAAACTTCACGGACACATTCTGGGGACACCAGAGACTTCTATTACATCCTGTAAAAGGGGTGTTATAGATCCCCTTTAATGTAACTCTGATTGTGTTCATCAGAAAGAAGAAAGTGGCTGGAGGGTGAGTAAATCTTGGGGTAATTTTCATTTTAAAGTGAACTAATTATTTAATGAAAGCTATATAAACATATATATCTCAAAACAACACATCAAAATTTTAATTGATAAATTGAAAAGTATTGATAAATTTACAATCTGTTGTGCTTAAAAGCAATTAACAACAAAGTTTGAGAACCACTGATTTACAGAATCATTGACATATGAAAACAGCAATGACCTAACAGGAGCTAAAGAATGGGGTGGGGGACGAGCCAAGAACAAGAATGGAAAAAATGGAAAACGCCTTCCAGAAGCCATGACAAGCACTACAGAAAGCTGATATAATGTGATGGATGACCAGAAGATACTCGCTTAGCATTCGAAAAAAATTATTCTTCAAGACATAATCAGGTTTGAGGATCACATATCCATATGCTTTCTTCAGATCAGCAGCCTGAACATTCTTTGCAACAATTCTTTGATATTTGAGAGTACTCTGATTTCCAACTCGATCCCAAATGGCTTGGCATCACCTTTCCATGACTTCAAAACTTCAAAAGCTTTCTTTTCTAAACCCTCCAGCTCCCAACTCATCAAAATTTTGACAAACCTCAGCCAATAAAAAACCTGGAACTTGCCCTCCAACCTTACACATGCACTCCGGACAATTTGATTTCCATGTCTGATGCGCCTCAGTAGGTTTAGAAGCTTTATCTATTCAGTTTTGAAGCCTACCCTGAGGTACCGTAGGCACTGAGTGATGGCTGGTAAAGTGCTGCCGACCCTCTGGGCTTGATCTCATCTTTTAAACACGGAGTTCACTTTGCGTTAAGGTTTCACGTGTACAAAGGCTCAATAACGTGGTGGTGGTGGTTGTATTGTAGTGACATATGGATGAATACCAGGAAGAGGAATGGGAGCTAGCTCAAAAAAAGTATAACTCTGTGATAATGTCAACTAGGTGAGAACAGCAAAGAGGAGAGTTGTGTTTGCGTCCGGTATAGTCAAGTGGTTTCACGCACGTAGAACAGGAGCATTGTTTGGACCAAGGTTTAAGGGTGAATACAGTGAGCTGTTTACAGAGGCTGAAAGTCTTTGTCTTTGCTTGCCTCACATCACAAAGTGGCAATTGTGGGACATCACTTTATTCATATATAATCACATAATCAAGCAAATTACAGAGTGCCGATGCAGAAAACAAACATCTCAATGAAAATGAAAGAATATGAATCCTTCTGGAAAAAAGTGATTGATTTTATGTCCAGCTTCTTTGTGTGTGTGTGTGTGTGTGTTGTATCTATTATTCTTGCACAAGACCAACTACACAGACTGCCGATACATTACCATGAAATTCAGCTCAAACAGCTGATATTCATCAGATCTGGTATTATGTACTTGCATTTATCAACAGTTTTTGCAAAACAAAGGGAGGACAATTTGAGAATTGATCATTTGGATGCTCGTCATCAGCAGTCAACCGACATGGGTTAAATTCAATGGTCGAAGGTAATACTGACATCGGCAATGCAGGGAGGCAGATAACTGATATAAATTTGATATTTAGTCATTTAGCAGATGCTTTTATCCAAAGCGACTTACGAATGAGGCAATCAGGGGTTAAGTGCCCTGCTCAAGGGCACCTTAGTCATGGTATCGAAGGTGGAGAGAGTGCCGCTTATTCACAATCCCCACTTTCCGGCATGGGAATCAAACCAGCAACCTTCAGGTTAAAAGCCAGACTCCCTCAGACTAATGAGTTATGACTAACTCGTATACTTATATATGAAACAACATATATTCTACTTTTACATTCTACTAATATATTATATATTTATTATAGTGAGGCTAAGGGTAGATTTTTGGCCAAGCAGGGACTCTACTGGCCAATACTGATGATCTCAAAAAGCTCAAATATCAGCCAATCAATGGGTCTGACCAATATATTGGTTTATCACAACTCATAACACGTCATCCAGCCAGGGTCAGAGTGATGCTCTGTATAGCCAAAAATATTTTCTAACTTTTTGGCTGGGGTACTGAACCAGCAACCCATTACTTATGATTCACCGTTTCGTTTCAACACAAAGAGATCACACACACTGTCCTGTACAGGGTCCACAACCACGAGGGCCATACAAAAAGCATATATACGCAGTACAAAAAGCTGAAATACTTTGGCAGGCACCGTTTGTACCAGGTTCCTGGTAACGTTACAAAAGATAGAGATGAGAGCGCACAAAAAAAGGTTGACAGATTGACAGACAGCCGTCGCCTCGCCCATCCCTGCCATGAAAATGGAATAGAGCTCCATTGGCCATGATATACTTCACTCAATAGATAAATAATTGGGAAGGCTGTAAATATTTGGCTTTGACATGATCATCTGGTCATGCTTTCCAACTGGCAAATCAAAAGCGCTGTGTTGAAGACTCCCTTGAACTGAGCAAACAGCACAGAATCCCTTGCACAACTCTCAAGAGGTCAAAGCATGAACTGCAACCTAGTGTAAGATCCGAGTACAGCATTATAGGCAAGTTAAAGATGTCAACCAATCAAAAATGTTTAATAGTAGGGTCCAAAATGTATGCACTATTAAAACACAATAGCCCAAAACACCATCAAATAATTAATTAAGGCGTTTAAAATCGATTTATCTGACAAAAGCCCCGAGGAATACCAAACAACAGATCCAGGATCCATCCCATGCGCATTAATCCACGCATCCCATTCTGTGCTCCCATCCGCATGTAGTTATAATGCCAGCTTAATTCTTTTAATTGCAATGCAGTGACACCCTAGTAAAAGAAAGGAGTCTTTTAAAGTCAGGTCTCATTTATCTTACCAGTCGGTTACCGACGTCTCGTTGATAACGTCCTGGTAGGCTGTTAAGAGGGCCAGTCTGTTCTTGCTGAGATTCACAGCCATGTTGCTGCCACTGCAATCATCCAGACCAGTGTAGCAGTGATGATGGGGAGCGCGAGAGTCACTGCGGAGCGCGAGAGGAGGAGGAGAGATGTTGCACGCTGAACAAAGAGACGCTGCTGCTGCTGCTGCTCCGCTGCGCTCCGTGGTCCTAGTGCCTCCGCGGGAAGTGCGTTCTTGTGTTCAAAACGAGCGCGATGGGGTAAAATGACCCAAGCGGTTTAACAGAACATTTTATAAGCACGATGCGCACGGAAGAGACGCAGAGCAAAGATCAATTCGTCGTCTGTTACGTGTGACCATAGACCCTTACAAAAGTGAGTAGGCAAATATGGAATGTAATCAGTTTCGTACTAAATACTGTTTAGTGTACTTAGTGTGCATGGGGCGCTGAAAAAAAAACTGCATTTAAATGTGTTATAATTAATATTACTATGTAGGCCTATATAAAAAGTGGGGTCAGTAAGATTAAAAAATATATATATATGATAGGCCTATTTTTATATACAAAATTTTATAATTAAAAAATATATCTAAAAAATATTATAAATAGATCGATAGATAGACAGAGAGAGAGTTTATATATATATATATAAACAACTCAGTGTGTGTATAAAATATATTGAAAGCAGTTATTTTACATTGCATTAATATTTCACAATATTACTCTTTTCACTGTATTGGAAACAAAATAAATGGGTTGCACTTTATTTTAAGGTGTCTTTGTTACACTGTTATTATACATTTAAGTATCGAGTATTATTAAGTAACTACATGTACTTACTATAGGGTTAGGATAAGGGTTTGGGTTGGTTTGGGGTTAGTTGCATGTTATTGTGCATAATTTATAGTTATTACTATAGTAACAGCATGTAACATATGTAACAATGACACTGTAAAATAAAGTGTTACCAATAAAAGCAGCGCTGGTGAGCGGTACTAAATATCAAAAACATTTAAAGATGTCAAAAGCATTTAAAAAAATCTAAAATTATTTGAACACTAGTGTTAATATAATGCAATGTACAGTTAAATCAGAATTATAAATATAACTGGAATATCTTTGAGAAGATCATTTAAAATATTCAAAAAATAAGTGACAAACGGCATTAGAGCAAAGCACATAAATCAAAGCTGTACAGTCAAGTAATTCGGTTGGCCTGTCCCTCTTAAGGTCTCTGAGATAAGTCTCTTAAAGGATGTTGTGACTAATATTTCCTTTATAATATGTGACTTTAGATGTGCATTGGGATGGAAGTTGCTTTAAGTTGTCTGTTCTGGATATACAGAATGTGGCTGTATCTCAAAACACGGTGTGCCGCCTACCTAGATAACATTTTCTAGGCTTTTGATCCCAAAATGTTTCCAGATGTCCGGGTCATAGTAGAAATGGCAAGCTTAAAAGCATTGTTTGTTTATTTATTGAGTTGTGATTGAATGTGTTCAACTAGACCAAGTGGACCACACACTTTTAAATGTCAGATACATTGTGCGGACTTTTGGCAAAGTCCTGTTCTTCTGGGCAGCAACAAAGTCACACGTGAAAGATATCTTGTGTTGGGAACATTGCCATCCCCAAAAGAGTAAACAAATGCACACCTTATCCTATACATAACAGGCTCTTGGAACTCCATGGGTTCTGTCCAATCCCACATCAGGGCACAAGGCCAGGATCTGTCAGTCACAGCATGGGTCAGTGTAATGTATTCAACGGATTGCACAGATTTCATCCATGATGCACACACTTCCAGTATAAGGCGTTGCTTTCCTGCTGAAAACAATTGCAGCATATCTAATCCCACGACCCAAAAACACACATTTGCTATGTCGCACATAGAAAGATCGGCACCACACACACAGAGGAAAATAAGCTATAGCGCTTAGCCCTTCACCCTCCTCTCTGCCCAGCCTCCACATTCATGGCCCACACACAAACACACATTCACCTTCCACTGCAGTCCCGTCCAATCAGGATCTCTGTTTGCCCCAGAGCTTCCCCTCCCCTTGGCTGCCCACTAAATGGGTTACCATTAATTAATTCTTCTCACTCATCTGGTCCTTGGCGTCTCCGACTGCCTACAAAGGTAGCAATTATGTTCAGTGGTGATGAGGATTGTTCTTAGGGAAGACATCTGTCCGGCAGAGCCTCGGCAGGCATTCAAAAGGAGGCATGTGAGGAGACATTCAGGAATACAACTTTGTGGGCACAATACAAGTCTCTGATTTAACTGCCATGGTGGGTTTAACAGCTCCAGTGACGTTTGCACCAAAGGTGATTTTTCACCCAAACACATTCTCTTCAGCGTGCTATTAATTATCAGTTCCAAAATATACTGCAAAGTAGCAATGCTGCAAGTTGATGTTAAAGACTCCTGAATCAAAAATGTAGGGTTTTTAGCGTTTACATGTTAGCCTTAAGGCTATGAATAAGCTGTTGTGTTCCAAAACAATGACAAAATTTGCATTTAGGAGATATAAGCATTCAAAACGTACAATCTCTCACTTCCACTAAAACGGATTTTCATGTCATCACCCCGGACTTCAGCTTCACATCAGATCTTCTGTCCAATCAAATGCTCTCCAGAGTCTAAAGCGGCCTACATTATAAATAGACGCTGAAGCTGCGGCTGAAATCTGTCCCTTGTTCACACATTTACTATGTTCTACATGGTGAATGGCACATAGTGTCAGACACACACAAGGGTAGGTGAGGTAAGTAACAACTTGGTTTATTACAGGCTTGTAGAATAGCAGAGGCAATAGAGAGATACAGATGAGCGGAACAGTTACTAGAAACTTGTAGGAGAACTAACTTAGATTTTGGTATGTTGTAGGAAGAAGCTGGAGATGAATGCTGACGGCATGCTCAGGATAATGAAGACCAGGGAGATGGGAAGATGACGACTGGATCAGGCCTGGATGGTAGGTAAGGAGTTTAAGGTGAGTCTGCATAGTCTATTAGAGACGAGACCAGACGTAGAAGTGAGGGAACGGGGAGCTTATAAGGTGTTGCTTAATGATGACGTGCAGGTGAGCAGTATTCAGGTGATTGTGAACGAGTGGGTGTTGATGGTGTGATTGGTGTGGTGACTGGATCTGTGACACATAGTGCGCTATATTGCGGGTAGGGAATGATTAAGACAGTGTACATATGCTTTCCATTGGGGCGAATGAAGTCTGAGTTCACATTAGTGTCACGCATACCTCAACGCACACAGTCTGCTCTGCTCCAGAGACACCACGATAGCACAGAGCGGATCATGTCCGCGAGTTGGTGCAGCTAATATCTACACTACTCAAAACATAAAGGGAACACTTAAACAACACAATGTAACTCCAAATCGATCACACTTCTGTGAAATCAAACTGTCTACCTAGGAAGCAACACTGATTGACAATCAATTTCACATGCTGTTGTGCAAATGGAATAGACAACGGGTGGAAATTATAGGCAATTAACAAGACACCCCAAATAAAAGAGTAGTTCTCGAGGTGGTGACCACAGACCAATTCTCAGTTTCAATGCTTCCTGGCTGATATTTTGGTCACTTTTTGAGTGCTGGCAGTGCTTTCACTCTCGTGGTAGCATGAGACGGAGTCTACAACCCACACAAGTGGCTCAGGTAGTGCAGCTCATCCAGGATGGCACGTCAATGCGAGCTGTGGCAAGAAGGTTTGCTGTTTCTGTCAGTGTAGTGTCCAGAGCATGGAGGCGCTACCAGGAGACAGGCCAGTACATCAGGAGACGTGGAGGAGGCCGTAGGAGGGCAACAACCCAGCAGCAGGACCGCTACCTCCGCCTTTGTGCAAGGAGGAGCAGGAGGAGCACTGCCAGAGCCCTGCAAAATGACCTCCAGCAGGCCACGAATGTGCATGTCTGCTCAAACGGTCAGAAACAGACTCTATGAGGATGGTATGAGGGCCCGACGTCCACAGGTGGGGGTTGTACTTACAGCCCAACACCGTGAAGGACGTTTGGCATTTGCCAGAGAACACCAAGATTGGCAAATTCGTGCCCTGTGCTCTTCACAGATGAAAGCAGGTTCACACTGAGCACATGTGACAGACGTGACAGAGTCTGGAGACGCCGTGGAGAACGTTCTGCTGCCTACAACATCCGCCAGCATGACCGGTTTGGCGGTGGGTCAGTAATGGTGTGGGGTGGAATTTCTTTGGGGGGCCGCACAGCCCTCCATGTGCTCGCCAGAGGTAGCCTGTCTGCCATTAGGTACCGAGATGAGATCCTCAGACGCCTTGTGAGACCATATGCTGGTGCGGTTGGCCCTGGGTTCCTCCTAATGCAAGACAATGCTAGACCTCATGTGGCTGAAGTGTGTCAGCAGTTCCTGCAAGAGGAAGGCATTGATGCTATGGACTGGCCCGCCCGTTCCCAGACCTGAATCCAATTGAGCATATCTGGGACATCATGTCTCGCTCCACCCACCAACACCACATTGCACCACAGACTGTCCAGGAGTTGGCGGATGCTTTAGTCCAGGTCTGGGAGGAGATCCCTCAGGAGACCATGCCCAGGTGTTGTAGGGAGGTCATACTGGCACGTGGAGGCCACACACACTACTGAGCCTCATTTTGACTTGTTTTAAGGACATTACATCAAAGTTGGATCAGCCTGTAGTGTGGTTTTTCACTTTAATTTTGAGTGTGACTCCAAATCCAGACCTCCATGGATTGATAAATTTGTTTTCCATTGATATTTTTTGGGGGGGATTTTGTTGTCAGCACTTTCAACTATGTAAAGAAAAAAGTATTTAATAAGATTATTTCATTCATTCAGATCTAGGATGTGTTATTTTAGTGTTCTCTTTATTTTTTTGAGCAGTGTACTTTAAAGTAGGCATATAATGGAATTCTTTATTCCCTATTGTGGCGAATATCCAAGTGAAATGGATTCTCGAACAAGGAGAAATGTAGGGTGGGACTTGATCGGAAATTGATTGGATGGTTTTGGTTTGCTCTTGGTCGATATCATGTGAGTGACAGGTTGTCCCGCCTTCACACCAGTAAACACATCATCAGAGAAGAGACGTTGCTGCAAGAGGGAGGGGAAGTTATTTTGCTTAAAGATTATGAGTGCACATGAATTTAAATTTAAAATAATAATAATGTGCATTGATAAATAATTTATATTAAATACTGTAATATCCCATTAAAAAATCAGAATTGTCCATTGTGATTTCATGGTGACTTTAACTTCTACTTAGAAGTTCTAATCTTAAAAAATAACACATTAACAGACTCTCTCGTTTGATCTCATTCAGCAAAATAAACTAAGCTTTATTCAAGTCATTTTGTTATTCAGGACTTGAGTTCAAATGTAATATTTTCAATCCCAAAACTCCTCAAACACATTCACATCCACGATCTTTGATTAGGAATTCATTATAATGCAGCCAAAGATAAATTAAGCACAAATGATTATTTCACCTTATTCTTAAATCTTTTGTTCATTTGTCACGTTACAGACACAATAAACGAAACTTTCATGAACAATCCATCCCTATTTGAATTGCTCCAGCAGGGTTAACAGAGTGCTGATATACAGTCTACTGTTCCACAGATTATATTTTAAAAAGTGTGCATTAGTGATTGGTATTTTTCAGTGACCATTTCTGCAAATCTCATTGATAATTCAGTAAGTGGTCACGAGTGTCATTACATCCTTGAATCATTCACTCAACCGATTTATTCCAGAAACATGGATTCATTCGGCAGCGAAAGACTTTTGTTTTGTTTGGAGATGTCGTTAAATCTGCTTTGTGTGAAAGTAGTTTTGTTTGCAAACAAAGTGGAAATATTGTGTCTAAAATGTAAGATGCCCAATTTAAAAAGAACTGTAAAACACTGTAATTAATTACTGTAAAAATTACAGCATTATTTCACAGCTGCTGGCTGTTTTTTAATAATACAGCATATTGCTGTAAACGGCAATGCATTCTGGGGTCACATGTTAGTTTGACTCAAATTTACAGAATATTGCTGTAAATTGACCCTTCGTAATTTAAAAAAATACAGTTATTTACTGTAATCAGAGAATACAGGGAAATTCTGTAAATTAAATTACGGTAACATTACAGTAAATTTTACAGTAACTGGCTGGCAACCCTGCTGCCAGTATTATACTGTAAATTTACAGTAATTTTTTAACAGTGCACTGTAATAAATTACTGTAAAAATCACAGCATTATTTTACAGCCGCTGGCTGTTTTTTAATAATACAGCATATTGCTGTAAACTGCAATGCATTCTGGGGTCACGTGTTGGTTTGACTCAAATTTACAGAATATTGCTGTAAATCGACCCTTCCTAATTAAAAAAAATACAGTTATTTACTGTAATCAGAGAATACAGGGAAATTCTGTAAATTAAATTACAGTAACATTACAGTAAATTTTAAAGTAACTGGCTGGCAACCCTGATGCCAGTATTATACTGTAAATTTACAGTAATTTAACAGTGCACTGTAATAAATTACTGCAAAAATTACAGCATTATTTTACAGCCGCTGGCTGTTTTTTAATAATACAGCATATTGCTGTAAACTGCAATGCATTCTGGGGTCACGTGTTGGTTTGACTCAAATTTACAGAATATTGCTGTAAATCGACCCTTCCTAATTAAAAAAAATACAGTTATTTACTGTAATCAGAGAATACAGGGAAATTCTGTAAATTAAATTACAGTAACATTACAGTAAATTTTAAAGTAACTGGCTGGCAACCCTGATGCCAGTATTATACTGTAAATTTACAGTAATTTAACAGTGCACTGTAATAAATTACTGCAAAAATTACAGCATTATTTTACAGCCGCTGGCTGTTTTTTAATAATACAGCATATTGCTGTAAACTGCAATGCATTCTGGGGTCACGTGTTGGTTTGACTCAAATTTACAGAATACTGCTGTAAATTGACCCTTCGTAATTAAAAAAAAAAAGTTATTTACTGTAATCAGAGAATACAGGGAAATTCTGTAAATTAAATCACAGTAACACTACTGTAAATTTTACAGTAACTGGCTGGCAACCCTGCTGCCAGTATTATACTGTAAAATTTACAGTAATTTTTTAACAGTGTAGCTATTCTAAAACTTCCATCAATCTTTGCCAGTGAATTAAGGTGTGATCACATTTACCTTTGGACCACAAAATTCTCTGGCAAAGTACAGTCATCACAATAGGAATCCAATTAGAAATTTTGTGAAATGGACAATTGAGGCAAAATGTCCCCATACACCTGACTCAAGTTTGTTTAAGTTTTAACATGCATTACATGTGTTCAAAACTTACTGGTTTGAAATTGACCTTTTAGTAAGCGGTGCTCCTTGTACACTATTAAGCCCAAATAATTCATGGCATCTGTTTCCTGGCACTTAGTAGCTCTTGGCTCCCTCTTATGATGAAAAGTCCTCTGCTTTTTTTAAATTAGTTTTAGGATGGATGATTGCCTGTGTACATTTTGCACCCTCAAATACATGAAAGTTTGTCTATCACACTCTCAGCCACCAGTAAAACCTTCTGAAAGAACATCTTTAACATTTAGAGTTTAATTTAAAACTATAAAAATGTAATTTGTAAAAAAAATATTTTAGAAAAAAATTACTCTATTTTAATGTTATAATTGGGAATTATATTCAACACAATATGCCTGCAAAAAGGGTGTTTACTACAATGTTACAGCAGTAACTGAAAACTTTTTGTGTTTTGCTCTATTGCACTGTTCGCATTATGTGAACAGTATGAGAACATGGTTCTGGGAAATTTGATTAGTGTGACACTGGTCTCCGGTCACCACCACAACACTTTACTCATTCATGCTCAGCACAAGCTTGCACACACACACGCACACATACACACTTTGGATTTTCATGTTTTATAGGGACATTACATAGACAATGATTTTTAAACTGTATAAACCCTAAACCTAATCTTACAAAAATGTTTATTCATGTGTGCTATTAGTATTCTTTTTAAACTTACTTAAATATTTAAATTTAAGTAAAAATTACAAATATTATGGAGGCCATGAAAGTCTTGTGAAACTTATCAAAAATGCTGGAGCAGGCTGGCAACTTTAAATAATAATAATAATTAAAAAAGTTCAGTTAAAGTATATTTCAAGTATAAAAATGAATACCTAAATATAAACATAGTAGTTGGCCTATACTTCAAATTTAAAAATAATACACAAACAGTAAACTATAAATATGACGTTAAGTTCACTTACAATAGCTACATGTACTTACAGTATGCAGTACTACATGTACAAATGAAAGCGTAGTCGTAAACTAGTTGTGTACTCAGTTTACTACTGTTAGACTTAAAGTATACTTTTATACACCAACTTAGTTCAAAGTATTTTTGAAATAGTACACTTACGAGTATTCTGTTAATACACTGATATTACTATACTTACTACATAAAGTATACTTAAAAATATACTTGAACTTTATTTAAGTATACTTAATACAATGAGGTTAAATGGACAAAATCAAGTGCTGCCCTAAATTTTTCCATAACTCAGTCTGTCACAAATTCACAAAAAGGAAGAAAAGACTATCCTAAGTCTTTGTCCGTGCGAATTCTTCATGTTTGCCGTTTAGTTTGGATTTCAGATATTCGAAAGTAAAAGTTACTTAGATGTAAGATGGTTATAAAGGGTTAATGAAGCAGCTCTGCAGCTCTGTGAAAATACAATCCACATACCAGACATATGAAAGTGAGACCCATGGAGAGCCTTTTAAGTTAAAACAAAGAGCCTGGCCAGCGGAAAGACCCATGGGTTATGTCCAAAAAAATAAAATAAATAAATAAAAGTCCAATTTTTTTCAGTCCTACAACAAAAACACAGGCATGAACGACTAGTATTTTGTTTTGTCTGAAGCGCTTTTTGTAAACCGCTGGTCCAAACCTCTTCCAAAGACCAAGCAGAGATCTTCTGCTTTGTTTGGATGGAGTCAATTTTGACTAGTTCGAGTCTTAAAAATGATGATTATGAATGTGTTAATGGTTTGGAAGTTTAACTCTATATTGGCAAGAGGTTATTGAATGGCCTTTTAAACATGAGATGATATCGCACCCTGGTGGCCACAGGCTGCAGCAACAGTAGCAGAGTGCCCACCCTTTTCAAAAATTACCCTTCAGTTTACTACCATAAATCCCGCGGTAGACCTTAAATAGGCTAGACGCCATATTGAATTTTATGCGAATGGAAAACAAGGCTGAGCGGAATAGATTTACAGTCTTTCATTACAATGCGCTGTATAAAAGGATCACATGCAAGCTCACAATTCTACTTTAAGTCTTTTGGAAAGATATTTTGTCAGCTGAACAAACAGGAAAACACTGTACTTCTATCCCTCAAACCCTCTTTCATTCCTGTCAACAAATAAATATGGTGCGACTCTGAGCCTGAAGGGCTATTCAACCCCCACGGTCATAAAAAAGATTAAAATTAAAATTCAATAAATGAAACAAGAATGCTTCTGCCATTTTAAAGATCACAACAATTTACTTAACAGTTAATATAGCCGTAAAATAAATGATGTGATCTCTTTAAAGTGTCAGAAGCTTTTAGCAATTAATTTATTTCAGTAAAATATAACAGCATGCAAGTACATAATTTTTTTTTTTATTATAAATATTCAGTGTTTAAACATGTCTGCAGTGACAAAGTGTCACAGAGTCCATGTTCCATTAGCATAGCATGCAAAATAAGGGAAAAGAAAAAAAACTTTGTAACCTGGTGGTATTACAACAGTTTATAGAACATTAAATGGGGATTAACGTTCTGTTTGGCTGCCTTTCAAGTACAGAAATTAAATGAAAGAAAAATACAACCAACAGAATAATAAAGAACCATCTTACAAATGTGTTTTACACGAGTAATTAATCACTATTCATTATAAACCGAGTGAAAATTATTAAATATAATTTGTCATCTGTAAACCTGTGAAATACATTGCATTGAGAGGTCGGACTAAAAGGAGGAGTGAAAAGCAAATTAAGTTGCCCAAATTCTCACAATAGGCGGTTCTACACCAGTTTCTCTGTAAACATGTCAATGATGTGAAAGGTAAACCATTCGATGGTTTAACAGGAACACACAGTAATGAACTACAATATATGACTAGATGTTAATAAAATGTACTTTTAAAATGATAAAAGAAAAACAAAGGAAATTTGCATTGGGACCCAAAATATGCATACCATTTGCACAATACAGTACATTGTTCTAAAACAAGTAGCTAGGGAAAATAAGATAAGATCCAGCACAGAGGTCATATGGTGCCCGTTTTTTAAATAGCAAGGTTAACAAAATACACACAGAGGAGAAAAAAAAAAAAAAAAAAAAATAAAAAAAAAAAAAAAAATCACACTGCTAAAGAACGGTAAAGAAGAACCTAGATAAAGGTGTAAAACAGATAAATAATGACAGAGTATAACCTACACCCACAAAATGACACCGTTTCATCATAAAATAAAAATTACAAATTACAATTTATAAACAAAGCATTCATGCCTTAGGAAAAAGTACAGTAGCTGACCAAATCTTCTGCAATGATGTCACAATTGATATCTGAATCCAACAGTAACCAGTTCCCAGATTCTGTGTCCAATGTTTTCTTAAATATCTGTATCTTTTCAAAGAAGAAATCAAAAGCTCCATGAGTTCCATCAAATGTCCTTGATGATCCACTATCTACAGCATATGTTTCAACTTAAAAAGTACTAAAATATAGAATCATCAAGTTCAAGGCACCTTATCTTTGGTAAAACCATGGCCACCTGCATCAGTTCAAAGTTTAGTAGTGTTTTAAAAGCAGGTACTTAGCAGATAGCAATGCATCTGCGCAACTGTCTTTGACCATACACAACACAAACGTCTTCGCAGGAAAGGAGAGAAGAAAGGAGTGATAAAGTATGCAAGAGTTGGTAACGCTCCCATGCCTGCATGCTAACAGCTAGATGGCTTCGAAAAGAGGGAACTAGAGAGTACTTTGAGAGAGGAAACTGCATCCGACTCTTTGATATCATCAGTAGGTACACACTGCGAGTAGAGGTCACTGTTTGATTGAGGTTCTAGATTTGGATCCAGAGAGGCGCTCTCTGGTTCCTTCTTAACTGTCACTGTGTTTGCGCTGGTTTTGTCTTCCCCTTGTTTTATGTGATAAATACAAGGTAGAGTGTCTGGGGAAGCATCAATACTGTAGGGCTTTTCAAAGGGCACATCCAATTTGGGCACGAAAGAGAAACATGTGGCTTCGGGAAGTGTCAAAGCCACACTGGTCCTGTCCTGAACTAAAGCTCTGACCCTGCTAGGAGAGCTAAGATCAGCTGGCTCATCTTGGTTCAAAGGCACCAGAAAGGGCACGCCATTCCACTTTAGTGCGCCGAGATCCTCAGTTTCCACCTTTGGTCTCTTGGCCATAGGCTGGACATCCCGACCCTGCAGTTCTGTGAGCTCCATGTCCCCAGCAGACCGCTTGGTAATGGCTCTCTTGCTCAGGTTCAGTGGAAGGGATTGCTCTTGAGGAACACTGCCGTTGGGTTGGGAGGGCTTGCTGAGATCCTGAGCCAGAACTTCAGAAAGTCTCTTGGTGAAGGAGTTCATGTGTGTCGAGCCAAGACGGGTGCGCATCAGTTGACGCAACTGCAGACTACAGCCGATGTCAAGTGGAAGTATCCTAAGAGGGGGCAGGGGAGCTCGGGTCGTGACGAGTCCTCCGTTTTGGGACGAGGCATCCAAACTACATCCTGAACACTGGTGATTCTCAGGGGTCTCGGGTGTATTCACTTTGGGCTGATGGACCATAATTGTCTGGTGGGGCGTAGAAGAATCTTGAGGAGTTACCTCATGAGTACTCACTCCATTGAGGCCCAGACGGGCTCTAAAGAGGTCCAAAGGACACAGTCCTTTGGTGGGACTGAATCCTTCCAGGGAACCACCTGCCAGCAACTTGCAAGGAACTGACAGAAAAGAGGGAGCTTGAGGTTCTGCAGTCTCCATCTTCACATCTCGTCCCAGTATGGATTGGTGAGGCACCGGAGAAGAGGACACAAGGGGCAGACCTTGGCCATGAGAATGGTTGGTGAGCTTTAGTTCTTGAAAAACAGTCAATGGCTGGACAACTTCCTGATGGGGTCTTGCTGGTTTCTCTAAGGGAGGTTTGGGATGCAAGGGAGGTCTTCCAACTCTGCCTCTGGCAAGAACTTTAGCATTGCGTTTTCCAGGTGGTCTTCCTCTTTTACGTACAACAACAACACCATCTGGCGATGAGGCCTAAAAAAGTAGCAGGGCAAAGAAAGGTAATCTTAATTAAGCTCATGAATACAATATTTTTTATAAGTCTGTCTGGAAACAAAGTATACTTTTCAAAATACCGGTGGGCGTTTTTGAGAAGAAACCACAGGATTTACTAAAATTTGTGACCTCAAACCTTTTGGAGAGTTGATTGAGATAGCTGGACAATTATTTAACCATTTAAATTTAACATAATGTAAAAGATGTAAAAGACAAACAGCATGTATGAACAAAGCAAACTATTATTTGTTTCTTTACATGTCAGTCTTCTTGTATGGCTTTATGGTTCCTAACCAATCTTAATCAGAAGTAATATGGACTAAACTTTATGTTTAGCCCAACTTATTCTGGAATATACGGAACAAAAAAGGTTTTCCCTTGTCTTGTCCTATAGAAAATAAAACCCTCACCTGGTTTGTAACTGCATTCTTTTTTGGGCTGTTTGACACCCCTCTGCCCCGTACAGTCTTTTTGATGGTAGTGGGAAAGACAGATGTAGCTCTGGGCTTGCTAAGTTCTGGGTTTTCTCCCCTTACATGCAGTTCATAAGGGAGCATCAGCCTAGAATTTGATCGAAAGGGAAAAATGGGCATTCAGTTAGTTGAGCAAAGCCCTCTGAAGCAGTGGGAATTAATTGCTGCTGTAATCAGAGCTTCACGCTCACCTTTCATAATGCCTCCTTGTGCAGGTGGCAGCGCTGGTGCTGCCTGGGCTTCCACCCAACTCATTGTACACGGTCTTCCACAAACGGTGCGATGTCACCTGCAGGCGATGGGGAGGACAATGGTTCTGACTCACACTACTGAGCTCACCGCTAACGCTTTCATTCCATTATGACGGATTACAGCTTACTCAGCAGGGCCAAGTAATGAAATGACATGACAAACTTACCCTCTCATATCCCCCCAGCCTTTTTACAACTGAATACATGAGGAAGAGGTCAACTGTGGACAAAGAGGAAAACAGCTTGGTTAATTAATGAGTTCAGGCAGAAAAAAAATACATAGAATTATTTTAGTCCTTGACTGGTGCTCAGTTTCACTGCTCAATGTCCATATGTAAAAGCAGTAATGCATACATACTCTTTTTGAAACCCAGGTTGGGAACTTTGCTTATAGGGGAACCCCTCTGCTCCATAAAGATATATAACTGATCCAGGAAGAGTTGCTCTTCTGGATGAGGGAGCCAGTTCCCATCCCAATGCATCTCCACACTGCCCATCACATTCTCCTACAGGAACAAAATAACAACATAATAGGAGAGTTTTTCTTTGACTAACTGATAAATAGAAAAAGACCGAAACATTAAGGCATGTTCACATTATCAAAATTTTGTGAGCAAAAAAAGTCCATTGTTTATCAATAGTGTACACAGAAGTCACTCAGGCTTTGTTTACTCATTAAGGTATTAAGATGTGATCCAATCGACCGAAACGCAAGTGGACGACGCAACAAAGGTGTAAACAGGGTGTAAAATGTTTCAAACTTTTGACCACTTTCTGGAGGTAGTAAAACGCATTGCTTTCGCAGTGGAAATGCTCATGGGGTTGAACGTGTTTGCAGAGACTAAAGACCGCCTACTCTCTGCCTACTGACCTAACACATAAACATTATGGAGAGCGTGCGCTAGCCAAGCGGGATCAGCTGAAGGCTCAATTTTGAGATGAAAAAACAGAAAAACCTTCACGGTGTTCAGAGTGGCGTTGTAGCTATCAGAGCAGAAACAAAAGCTGATGCTCTCCGTATGTTTTTCCGTCACCTCTGGGCGCGTTCATATGGAAATTGTGTGAGCTTATTTTTTTGTCCATTAGATCGAAAGATCTGAAAAAGCCCATACATTTAACCTCCCATAGACCCTTCCCTTGAGAGAAAAAAAAAAGTAAAAAATTCAGATGGAGACAAAAGAGATGGATTAAAATACCAGGTGGAAACGGGTATGTGTCTCCCTTGCCTACTTGTGATCCAATTGACCAAAGTGCACCAGGTAGAAACAGGGCCTTAGACAAAGCAGCTTCTGCTGGTCAACGAGGCACATCCGCATGTCCAACTTGAACCTCTGCATGTTTCGCTCTCACATGAAATTATAGACTGCATGGGTTTCAACTGAAATGTCTAGATATTGCCGTTGAAAATTTGACCTTGAAGTGCTAAATATAACCCTACCTTTCGGGTTGTGAAAGATAAAAACCCATTCAAAATGTTTAGAGAAAATGCCCTTACAGAATAGACCTACCATGACCTCGAGGATGCCAAACAGTGGCATATATTTCTATAGAGGCCATTGTAATTTCAATTTACAAAATAATTCATACTACCCAGCTAGCTGGGCTGTTTTGAGGTTTTGCAGGCTAGCTAGTTGCCTAACTATCTAAAAGAGTTGAGGAGTAACGGAATACATGTAACGGCATTAAGCACTCAGGATACAAAAATATGGCAACTGTAAATCGTTACAGTTAAATCCCAAAAAAAATGTAATCAGATCACAGAGTCACATTCCCATTTGTTACATTTGGTAAAAATCTGATTACGTTGTTGTTGTTGTTGTAACGATTTACAATTACCAGATTTTTGTATCCCAAGTATTTGTGGTAGAACATTCCAATTCATTGCGAGTTGGTTGTGAGTGAATGAAAGATAAATCATTAACATGCTGATTTTAATAAAGACTTCTGTGTGTCGTTCTACTAGTGACGCACATCCGTTGCTTTTAACCATGAACTCTTTTACTTTCGTTTTCAACAACAACGTATATCTCTTCATGGAAAACCAATTAAGGAAAACCTATGCCTAGAGAACGTTCTAGTGGTCATTATATAAAACAAAGAAGAAAAAAAAAAAAAAAAAAATAAAATAAAAAAATCACATAATAGCCTTCTAAAAATATACACAAGCTTAACTATTTATCTTGACCATTTACATATGTGACCTTGAAGGAATCCAAAAGTAATCGGATTACATTACTTTCATATTATGGTGTAAAGGATTTTTAAAGTAAATCTACCAACTCTGCAAGCTAATTGCCTCACAAAAGTTAATACTGGATATTGTGGCTAGAGGATGAAAAACAGCAGTGTTCTCAAATAGGTTTTTTTTAAAAGCATGTGCTTGTTTTTATATATTTTAAAACACAGATTTGATTACATAAAAGGCCTTGAATGTTTTTTTTTTTGGTTTTGTTTTTCCCCCATTTCCATTGTCCTGCTTCAAATCAATTGTTGTAATGTTAGGATTCATCTCTGGCCCTGTAAATGGCTCTTTCATAGAATATAATGTGAATTCTTACCCAAGTTAAGTTTAACTAAAATTATGACGATTATAAAAATTGCTATGCAGAAGATGACACAAATGGTGTGAAAGGAAGTCAAGACATCAAAGTTAAAAGAAAACAGGAAGCACTCAGTGACAGTATTCTTTCACCATTTGTTCAAAATCTTAAAACATCCTGTTTATCCATCCGATTTGTATTCATAAAGCAGTCTACAGAACAAATTAAGTTGCAAACTCCATAGCATACCTTCATTCTTTCCATCCAGGACTCTGATAAATGGTTATGGTTTAGCTGATCAGATCCTTTCCCATCCATGCCCTTTCTTTTACGAGGTCTCCCCTTTAGACTGAGAGAGGAACATCCTGGGACAGAAACATATAGAATCTTTAGGCAACAGTACTCGACTCTTTTGGCTTTTTGGCTAATAACATGCTAAATTGTTTAACAATGTGAACAGTGGCATTAGTTTGTTTCTTTCCTGTAATGTGGACCTTATTAAAGATCTCTGTGTCATTATATGATTTAAGGGTCTTCTAAGAACAACTACTTCAGTGTCTAACTGTCTGTATCTTTGACAATTGAATTAGCCAGCCACATCACAACAAAGTATTATGGATAATAGGGCATTGATTCAAATTTCACGATTCAATTCACAAGCTTGCAATTCAATTCTGATTTCGATTCAAATCATTATCAGGTACAGTACGTCAAATATTCTCAAGTGAAAAAAAAATAGTAACTATACTAATGCTGACAAACTATACAGTGAAGCCCAGTTGATATATTACTATAATATAAAGGTTAAAATTAACTTTTATATAGGCAACTCACGTTTAGATTACATAAAAAGGTTATTGATAATTATGTTTCTTTTTTGAAATAAGATATAAACATAAAAACATGACAGATTTATGCCAACATTGGCCTACATTAAATACTGAAGAACAGTTTAAGTACAATATATATTATATAGTGTTCCTTTCTAGAGTTAATTTTTCTAGCTGACTAACGAGTGAATGGACATTGAATAGCTTTCTGAGATAAATGTGACATTAGGGGCAAGGTTTACAACGAGCAATTAAATGAGACATGTATCATGTATCATAATATTCCTTCTGATATTCATTCCCGTTTGTGCTTTGTTCATGCTATAAACTAAGAGAGAATGCGTGTTCCGCGCTGCAGCGTCGCTTGAACTGAGGCCCTACTGCAAAGTCACAACACATTAAAGAGCACCAAATTGGTATTTAATGGTTGAATTTCATTAAAAAAAAAAAAAAAAAAAAAAAAAATCGACAGAATTTAAGAGCGGAGACCGTTTCAGAAGGAAAGCACAAAGCTTACTGCGATTTATTGGATGTTTTGTTCATTCATCAATGGAAAACAAATAAAACATTTTTTAACATAGACCTAATGGATGTTCAAGCAAAAGGAACTGGATGGTATATTTAAAATGCTACCGATCCACAATCTGATTCCTGACTTGAGATGTAGCCTGAATCATAATCTCACAGTGAGCCTGGTTTCTCCCAAAGGATTTTTTCTCCATTTCTGTCACCTGATGGAGTTGCCACTGTCGGCTCTGGCTTGCTTGGTTGGGGATAGTGTTGTCATGATACTGGAATTTCTAACTTCGATACGATACCTTGAAGGCAACACTTTACAGCGAGTTTCATTAGTTAACATGAACTAATCATGAACTACACTTGTACAGCATTTATTAATCTTTATTGATGTTAATTTAAACATTTACTAATACTTTATCAACATTAGTTAATGCACTGTGAACTAACGTGAACAAACAATGAACAACTGTATTTTAATAAAGACTAGAAAATATCTCATGATTAGTTCATATCAGTTAATACATTAACTAATGTTTAACGAATGAACCTTATTAGTTAAAGTGTTACTGAATAAAGATACAAATTAAATAGACTGCTTTATTTTCTTTCCTGGTAGATTTAATAGTAGTATTCAGGTAAGAAACCGAATAAAGGAACAGTAATTAAAGTCGACTATTTTTAACGATGTCTTTAGTACATTTCTGGACCTTGAAAGTGATGGTTAATTTTTTGCTTATTGAGGAGCCAGATACCTCTTGGATTTCACCAAAAATATCTTAATTGGTCTTACTGGTGTGGAATGACATGAGGGTGAGTAATGACAGAATTTATTTTTGGTTGAACTAACCCTTTAAATTGAAAATTCATTGTAAAAATGAAATGCAGATGAATCAATTAAAGTTACAAGTTAATCAGTCAAAATTTGCAAATGATTTTCTCTTTGTCTTTTGTTGTTTGATTAACAGTAACAACATAGAGAGTGGCACATTTATTAGGCTGCTGTCCCATTAAGACCTGACGCACACACGGATTCAAAATACTGTTAAACATTCTTCCTGAACTGTTTATGACCGTTAGAGACATAGAGACATTATTTGAGAGTGTATTTGACAATTAATAAGCCACGAAAAAAAATCTCATTTTGGCACTTGTATGTCAGAGGCGGCTTTATTATGTGTGTGCGTGGATGTGGGTGCGAAATCTTTGGAAATGAGTAGAATAATGCACAATCCCGCACCGAAATTCAGACACACACACCGTTTAAACCAAAGTGAATAAGACGACTGAATGAGAGGAGGCGGGTACGTGTCAACTCGTTGTCGGAGAGGAGAGCAAGAGAGTACTACTGCAGAGTATTGGAATCGTTTCAGATATTTCAGTAAACGATACTGTGACGAGCAGGGCGGGCGAGAGCCGTGAGGGAACGGCACGAGGCCGGTGACACGAGAGATAACGAGCGTCAGCTGCGCGCTACACCGGTCTCGTGTCTCTCACGGAGGAGCTCTGGAAGCATCAAAGAGGAGCGACGACAGTGAAGGACGAGAGAGGACCAGGCCTGGATTTTATGTTGTGTTTTATTTTGTTTGTGTGGGCGGCAGTCGCCGTGAGGAACTTCCGCCCTTCTACTTTTCGTTTGATTGTTGGTTTATTTGTTTATTAAAACTTGTTGATAGTTCGCCGGTTCCCGCCTCCTTCTTCCCATATTTACGAACTGTGTTACAGATACATATCGAACAGGGGTGTGACGAGATCTCGTACCACGAGATTTCACGAGACTAAAACGTGACGAGATTTCTTGTCGAGGTGAAAAGTTGTCTCGTGGTGCTATCAGTGTGAGGGTGAAATTATTATTGTAAATGTATTACTCACCAAGCTGAGTCAGTATGCTGGCATTGCTGTCTAGAGTAGGGTGGTTGAAGGTATCCCGACAGTAGAGGACTCGTGTGTTTTGGAGGGCCACTTTTATTCCCCCCAGAGCCAACAGATGAGGGTCCTGCAGACCAGGGCAGCTAGCTTGATCCGGGACACGTCTCTGAAGGGAACGAAAGCGGCAGTACTGGGGGTAACTGAGAACTTTCACCTTCTGCTGCACTCCTAGAGACTCATCTGCAAGAGAACGCAAGTGTCAGTCCATACATTGGTCTGCGTTCAAATAAGGGTCAGTACCAGTGTCAACAACACCCTCACGCCAAGTACATTAATCTACATATTGAAAATACCAAGAAAATATAACTGTAAATCAATATCAATGTCAGCTACAATCCCTGGGCTCAACTACATTATCAATGACAATGATATGAACAAGGCAATTTGACATTTTTGGAAGATGAACCACAACAATCTGAATTATTCACTGAAATTTAAAGTAGCGCTCTATATTTATTTGAAAAATAGTACACTTTTAAATTCCATTTCTATTCTAATCACAATCTACAAGTCCTCCTGGGCAGTTCCCACTTACACATTTGATTCTTACTTACACTTAACTATAATGTGATGTGTGTTCTGTTGGCTTTAGGCTGAAAAACAGACACAATGGACAATTTCATAAGCCTTCCTCTTTATTCACTTCCTGACAAAAGTCTAACTCAAAGAGTGCTAGTTTCAAAAGAAAATACGGCAAGATGCATTTAGCAATTTTGCTGTTATTAACCGAAACTAAAACTATTAAAAATTGTTCTTGTTAATTAAAATAAAGCTAAAATACACGAACAAACGTTACACAGAAAAAAAAAGACGACAAATGTTGGCATTAACTGGCATAATTCTAGTTCTTCAACTTAAGCTGAATAAAATCAAACCTGAAAAAAGCAAGCCAAATATAAAAAAATAGACATAAAAATGATAAAAGAATGTAAGTGCGTCACTAATTCTTCATCAAGCGTAAACAAACGGCGTGCAACATGAAAACGTTCAGTCAACATTCACGCTTAGGGTAAGACACCTTGGCCTGTTGAACACTTAATATTCATGAGCCAAGCTGATAAATGTAGTGTCTTTAACTAGCATGTAGTAACATTCAAATGAATCATTTCAATACATTGCACTTATTTTGAACATGCATGTTTTTACATTGTACTTATATTTACTTTCATGTAATTACAGCATGTAATTAATTTCTATAATTACACTGCTGACCCTTGCATTACACCTTAACCTACCCTTAAACCTAGCCATAACACCAAACCTGTCCCTAACCTACCCGTATCCCGACTCAATAGCAGCAAAAACGTTATGCAACACAATATGAACGATAGTTGACCCAAAAATGTAATTCTGTCATCTACTCACCCTCAAGTTGTTCCATACCTGTATGAATGATCTTTTTTCTGCTGAACACTGAATATTGGTGACAAAACAGCTGACTTCTACAATATGGAAGTATCAACTGTTTGGTTACCAACCTTCTTCAAAATATCTTTAGTGTTCAGCGGAAGAAATGCATACAACTTGAGGGCGAGTAAACGATGATAGAATTTTCACCCATTTTTGGGCAAACTGTCCCTTTAAAGACACTTAATATAAAGCAGAACCCTGATAAACTTTAGAATTGGCCCAACTTAGTCCTTCAGAAAAAAAAAAAAAAAAATGAAGTTCGGGATTTTTCATTACTCACCATCACTCTCCGTTTTTCCTTCCTGTGGATAACTAGCATCTTGTGACCCATCAGGCATTAGAGGCCCATGAATGTTTTGACTGCTGCGCTTCCACTGTGGCGGTTCCTGACAAGTCCACTTCACCAGATCCTCAACTCTGACAACAATCTTTTTTGATACAGCGAGGACTTCATCCTGCACAAAGAAACGCATACGTAAATATCTACAGCACAAAACTACGCATCTCATACATTTACATGAGCTTACAGGCAAGACGGGGTTTTGCTTAATGGCCCGAAATATTTTAACACCTTTAGTGAATGCTGTAGAGTAGCCTCTCCCTTTTTCCTATGTTATACTAATTAACAGTACGAGAGTCGTCACCTCCAACCCAACCAACCAAAGCTGCTTTAAAAGAAAGAAAAGAAAAAAAAAAAGAGGGGTAAAAGCCCAGTTGACATTTAGATGCTTATCTCTGCAACATTCTCACACTCAATTGTTTACAATGGAAACTCTGAGAAGCTACAAAATGTAACAAAATGTTACAAAGTGTTTTTTGTTCTACATATTATAAAGTAGTAAAACATTACAAGAGACATTGATGCTTTGTTTAAAATGCGGTTAGCCATGACTACTTCATAGAGCAAATTAATGAGAATCTTTCAATTTAAGATGAAACAATCTGAGAGGAGTCTTGATAGTTTTAGTCAGCAAAAGGCGGGATCGTTCACAAATAAACTATAAAAAGCACTAGTTTGTGTTTATTACCTATTGAAATTTTTCATCCTTTTATGCGTAGAGTGATAAGAGTGCCTTAAATCGCTCTTATACTAAAAAAAAAAAAAAAAAAAAAAAAAAAAAAATCGCCAGTTAAATCATTTAACAGCAGTTTTTTTTTTTTTTTTTTAGAAGACGGAAAGAGGGATTCTTTTTCTTTTGCGTGTTCATGCTCAGGCCACATTCAAGAAACAATACACAAAGTTACTATTGGAAACATAAACTGTGATGTGTGATATGTGGATCACATTCCTTGCCAAAAATAACCGTCACCACAATTTCTATTATAGTCCTTTATATTTTAAATAATGAAGATGGCCTTTTCTTAGGCCACGTTTACACCTGGTATTATGCGTTTTGGTCAATCAGATCACAAGTTTTGATCAAGTTTTTCATAAGGTGAAAAGGTGGTTTTTGTTGTCCACTTCTGTCCTGTGTTCTTCGAGGGGAGGGTCTACGGGCGGGTAAATGTGTGGGATTTTTCAGATCTTTTGATCTAATGGAAGAAATAAGCTCACGCAATTTACATATGAATCCACACAGAGACGAGAGCAGCAGCTTTCGTTTCTGCTCTGATCACGGCGAACGTGGCGTGAGAGAACATTGTGCTTGGTCCATTTTTCATCTTCAAACCAAACTTGGTTCTTCAGCCAACAAAGTGTAAATCCCATTTGAACAGCACGCGTCTCATAATGTTTACGCATTAGGTCAGTACGTGGAGAGTAAGTGGTCTTTTGCGGCTGCTGTGGAAGTGGTCGAAAGTGGACAAGCTCAAAATGTTCTACACCCCGTTTACACCACATCCGACCAAAACGCATATGAACACCAGTAGTAAACAGGGCCATAAAGTGCTGTAGAGTTCATGTATTTATTGTTTGTCACTGGATTGTTAACTACTTGGCAGAAAAAAGCCTTTGGTAACAATTTTTATATTTTATAAATCATTCTAATATGCTGATTTGGTGCGCCATCATAATACATTTTTATTAAAAGGTTTTATTGGAAGACAAAAATAAAAATAGTGTCAAATAAATCAAATTTCGGAAAGCTGTGAGCAAAGTGAACCACATTTAGTTTCCGTTCATTCATCAATTTGAACATGGAGCCGCTTTGAAATCTATATAGAGCCTTGAAAATGAAGATTCCAAATGAAAAGTTCATTAAGAATGAGAATCTAGAAGGATATTAAGAGATCTTGAGCACCTGTAGTTACAGGCATGCAAACTTTGGAAAAGAAATATGTATGGCACTCAGACAGGTATGTTCTATGCAATTGAGCTGATAGGGAGAAAAAATAATGCGTGTCTATTTTTAATATTATTTGATATTCCACTTTAAAAGAAAAAAGTATCAGCTGTATGCAAAGTGCCCCACATTTGGTTTTTAACCACTGAATGTGTATACAATTCACCAATTTACTCACTTATCTCTGGGACTGAACCATAGTGGACCTTTAAAATGAAGATGCCTAAAGAAAATTTAGTTAAGATATCTTTAATACTTCGAGTTTCAGGCATGCAAACTTGAGGAAGTGCTGGTCACCGTTGACGCCATAGACAGCTAAAGTCAACCAATCTATCTAGTGACTTTTACACCCCTCTAATTTGGCTCCAAATCTCATGTGAAAATTGTCATTTTGACCACCTCTACAAAATGGTGGATTATTCAGAAAATGTACATCTTCTTTGACAATTAATATTTTGGCTTTAATCACTTTTTATGCCTGTCTTCCTATAGAAAATCAAAAATTTGAGCTGGGAAATCTGTGTTAATTTTTTTTTTACTTACCCCAAGCAAATTCTTAATAAATTATTCTTTAACCGAGTTTTTAATAGGAGAAAGTTGCATTAAAAACATTTTAACATTAGACGTCATTAAACATTGATGTTAAATCCACTGTTTTATATAGAATTCTTCTATAGTCTATACAGTATTTAATGCAATTCCATCAGAAGTAACTAATTACATTACAGAAAAACAAAGAGTAATCCATTCCTTTACTTTTTCAAAGGAAAAGTAATTAAATTACCTAGTAACGCATTACACCCAACACGATATTTGCACGTATACATGCCTGTCCTTTTGAACGGGTCATAACTAAAAACACTTGACATATACAGTACTCTAAAGAGTTGAAATGTTTTTTAAAAAGCTTTGTACACCATTTATCAAGGCTTTCAACTTCCAGTGGAGTAAAATTGTTTACAACACACAACTGTAGTGCTGTAGAGATCCCCATTCAAAATGATGATCAAGATGTTATTTATGTTGCTTTCCCCACAATCTCTCACCTCTCCATGCTCCACTGCTCTGCCCTTCGGAGTGTCCTCAGGTAAGAAGTAGAGTCTAGAACTGGCCAGCAGGCGGCGCTGCGTCTGATCTTCCCACAGCAATGTGACCTCCGCTATACACACGGGCTCCTGAGGGCCACAGCGCATGAAGTAGAACTCCCCAAGCTTCCAGACCTGAGTCGGACCCCCCGATTCCTGCTTGCAACCCACTGACTTATAAAAGGCAAAGGAGCCTCGAAGGCAGCTAGGAGCACCTAACCACTGATTAAGACAAGAATGCACAAAAGCAAACAGGTTAGGGAATAGACACGTCTGAATGCACATGGGAAGAACAAAATAAAGTCATCCACACAAGTTTTCTTTGCAGTTGCGCGAGAAATGACCTTAATACCTTCAGCATTTGCTTGAAATTCTGACCATTTACTCAGCCTCCAAACCTGTGTGAAATTCTTTCTTCTACAAAGGAAGATTTTTTTGAAGAATATGGGTAACCAAACAGTTCATAGGCAAAAAAATCAACTGTTTGGTACCCGTATTCTTCAAAATATCTTCTTTTGTATTCAGCAGAAAAAAGAAATTCATCCGGGTTTGAAACACGAATTTTCATTTTGGGGCGAACTGTCACTTCAATGACTCGGAGTACAAAAATAATAGGTTACACAAGTTCAAAAGTAGTCTGTGGTTAAAAAACAACTCATCAATTCATACATTGCATTCGGAATTTGCTCCTGTGCAGACATTTTAAGCAAATAGAAGTGCTGTCTTTACACAAACACTTCATAGCAGTCAGATAGCTCTGGAAGAAAACGTATGCATACGAAGCTCAAATACACACATGCAAACACCCTTCACATGATTCAAATTATCTGTCTGAGCAGCAAGCATTGCGGTCTTCTCAAATCAGCTGAGCCGTAAGACAGAAATATTCAATGTCTTGTCTTCTATCAGTATTTTTGCTCAAATCGGAGACAAAAAGTCCCCCGAAACATACTATACAGTGGGGCAAATTACACATGAACTAATCATTCACGTAACCTACTCAGAATTGTTTGGTAAAGTTTCCATGGTTGAAAACACATTCCAACGAATTAATCTACTTAGGAATGGCCTGATAGCAATGGAAAAACGCATAAAGATTTTTTTATTATTTGAGTTGCAGAAAGTAAAACTTACAAAATTCCACAGAGATGAAGTCAAAATAGGGTTTGCTGCTATCAAATGCAAGTGTGCTTGCGGTACTTTCTGGAACTAAAAATGGACATTAAAAGTAGTGGAAAAGTAGAGAAATATGTATACATATGAAGATCGATACATTTATCTTCAACATATTGAATAGAATTCAGTTGACAATACGTATATTTTTGGTCAAAAACATGAATGTATAATAGTGTTTTTAAATAAATTCTTTTAAATCATTTTAGCAACATTAAAATGTTTTAATACTAGACGAGTATGTTGCTGCTCTAATATCTTATTTAAAAGGTTATTGTATTAGTATACTAGAAGAGTTTAAAAAATAAACAGTTCAATAAACAATAGACAATGAATGGGGAGTTATCGCAAGAATTATTTCAAGAAATATGTAAATACATATTCATATCTTCCACATTTCAAAGATAATTCAGTTGATATTACATATTTTAATAGTGAGTTTAAATGTATTATTTTGAATTATTTTAATAATAAAATGTTTAGTAAGTGTATGGTTATTGTTATTGCATATACTTAAAACAAATCAAAAAATACTTAAAGCTGTGAGTAATACAAAAGGGCATTTTTTGAGGGCAGTGCATGTATAAATAGCTTATAATTTTATATGATTAAAATATATAATTTGTCATTTTAATATCAGAGCTTAAAGTAGAAGTAATTTCAGCACTACAGACCATTTTCATGGTAAGAACAGAGTAGTTCACAACACAATGACAAATGATAAAGAAATAAACCCTTATAGCGCTGCTAAGGTTTTAATACTAAAGACGACATTTCAGTTTTTGTTGTTATTCATGTGTATCTACATTCAAATATTAATGAAAATTATGAATAATGCAATATGCACATGGAAATTATTTAATTGATCCTTAAACATCATTGTAATGTCATCGGTTTTCTATGGTAACATTATATTGTCTCTTGAGCATGACATATTCTCAGTACTTTAACTCAATATGTCAATCACAGGACCCGTTCACGAGGTAATACACAGTCATGGGTCAATCACCCCTGCCCCACCCCCACCGGTAACCCACATATTCACCGAAAAACCGACCAATCAGAAGCCACAACATTCGGCGTCCACATGTCGAGCACCTACTGGTAAAAAAAAGAGAACTAGACTTACAGTTAAACCACACTACACGTCTGTGATAGTCAACTTTTCAATTGATGTACTCCAACGAGTACCAAAGGGAGTTTATCAGCCCAATTCTAAAAACACAAGGAGAGCGTGAGAGAAATTTGGAAAGAAAGAACAACATGACCTTGGAGTTTTTACTGCACCCAAAATTGTTTACATTTATTAGTATACATAATGAAAAGGGGCTCGTATCGGAGTTTCTTACGATGAAATTTGTTTATATTTAAATACACAATCATTTCAATAACAACAGCGATAAACAACATCCTCAATCCGGGTGCTCTCTGAAGCTAAATAATACTGGTATTCATTCAGTATGTGAAACAACATATTTCAGCCAACTTCCTACTGCCACATACATAAAAGTCTCATGAATCATGACAAAAACGTACTGCTATAGCCTAACATTTCTAGGCAACACGAATAATCTCTTAATCATATTAAAGCATTAAAAACTGAACGATATTACGTTATTGTTGCTAAACAAGACTTTATTTTTTTAATAATAATACTACCACGGCTCATGTAACAATCAAATAAAGCTTGACGAAAAAACTTCAGTCTCAAATAAAATGAGCAGCTCCAGCAAGTTTACCTCTTCCTAGAAGTTGCAATACCACTTCATTTTAAAATCATGCTGAATATTCGCGAGATCTCATCGAAAATGTGTCGACAGATTGTGAATAAAAACAATACAGCTTTCCCTTTAAAACCGTGGGCTCGATTCGTATCGTTTTTAAATAAGAAATTAAAACAAAATCTGTTTGGTAAATGTGAAATGTGGGGGTGGGGGGCAAGAGGGAGAATCTAGGTAGTCAACACGACACACAAAGAAATTAATCATTAACGAAAAATATCGAAATATCAAACGCACGCGTTCTTGATATAACAATAAATCGTCACACAAAAACGACACAGCGTCGAGGAAATTTCGCATACATTTCAAAACAAATAAAAGTTTCTCGACGAAATACGAAACAATATTTTCAAGTCTTCGTTGGCTTGATTGGATAGGAATCAATTCGGCATTTTAGCGAACTTCAAATATCACTACGTGTCGCGAGAACAGCGGTTAAAAAAAATCGGATTTTAATTTTTAAAAACAAAGAAGCAAATTTCGAGCTCGCGCGCCGACCACCTTTGAGCTGCAACAAAGTAACAGTTTAAAGTTGTAATTCAGTTTACCTGTATCGTACTCTGCTCCATTGCAACTCAACATTCCCTTATCCCTCTCGATGCCCCCTATCAAGTTACACAGCCGGGTACTAACAGCACCGGCACACACATAAACGTAGCTGTAGAAAAGCTTGTGCCTTTTTGTGAAAATAGGGCAGGATCTAGGTGTGGCTTAACTCCATTTGCCAAAAGAACTTTAATATATGTTATGCATTGTACACAAAATTGCCTGTGGAAACACGCTCACTGTTTAATTTAATCCAATGACTAACAGTGATCACGAAATACAGCACAATTTCAATATGGAGCCTTGAAATCAGCATTTCAAGACAAAATCTATATGTACAGTACAGAGCATGCGTGCTGTTTTTCAACAAAACAGCTCATTTTGAGTTCATCAAAGAAATAGTGAACGATTCGCACACTAGTCTGACGTGAAATATTTCAAACGTAGTGTTATTATTATTTTGAAATAGTCAAATAGTAGCTCTAAAATGTATACATGCATGAAATTTCCCTCTGAAAATATACATTTTCCGATTGTAAACACGAGTCTTGTTGGCCAGTTCGCTCGTTTGCTGAAAGAACGAGATGAGACCGTTTTTTTTTTTTTTTTTTTTTAAAAATGTGGAATAGATATTAAAATATTTACATGATAAACAATACAAAATAGTTCTATTTTATTCTCCAGCAGGGGGAGTGCGCACGTGATCATTTCCACGAGACAATGGCTGTGACATTTCATTTTTTCCCCCTTCTCTTGCTGACACCAGAAACCTGAATTGCATGAAAACACAGTTGAATCATGGCGGTCTGTATTAGGCTTTAAGGCAAAATCCTCATGGTAATTAAAAAAAAAAAAAAAAGTTATTTAACAATTTGGTAGGAAATATAACATTAATGGCCAGCTCTCATTTTTTTAAGGGAGGGCAACAAACAAATAGAATCTTTACAACACTGATTGTAATGTTATTGAGACTTTTTTGATTCTTCCCCACAGTTGCAGGCATGTGTCCTCCTCCTCCCATGATCTACACCAGAACAAATGCTGTCCCCATCAGTCCTGAGAGGATCTGTGACAGCAGGAGGTCACACCACCATTACAAATAGCATTTGCACTTGCATTGTTATTCTTTCAGGTTATGTATGTCTGAAGCAACTGGATATAGTTCATCTATTTTCTCCTAATCATGTTACAACTATTTTAAAATATAGTCCACCCTCTTCTGAATTCTGGATGGTCATCTTTTTTGGTGAATAAATAAATAAAAGGTAGAAATATAAGTGCATAAATATAATGCTAATATTTTTTATTATGATACAAGATTTCTTGACAGAAAAAAATCAAGAAATGGAGAAAATGAGTATGAAGGTTAAAATGGATGTTTATTCATTAAAAACAACAGTTATATATATATATTAATTATATATTCTCATGTCATCCACAACAAGCTTTATACAAATTAACTCTAAACACGTAAAGGTGACACTTTCATTAGTTAAACATTAGTTATTGTATGTACTAATCTGTATTTACTAATCTTTGTTAGCGTTAGTTAATGAAAATACAGTTGTTCATGTTAGTTCACAGTGCATTAACTAGAGTTAAAAATATTTTAATTATGCATTAGTAAATGTTGAAATGAACATGAACAAAGATGAATAAATGCGGTGTACGTTCATTATTAGTTCATGTAAACTAATACTAATGTTAACTAATGAACCTTATTGTAAAGTGTTACCAATAAATATAACAACAAAAGTAGCAATTAATGTAATGTATATAAGATTGTATTCAAATTATAGTTTTCTAGAAATTACAATTAAGTGAATTCAATTTGTAATTATGAATTGTGCAATTGTTTCTTGTTTCACACATGACTGTGAATATCGGCACTGATGCTCAAAATTATCTGGTCACTTCAACGGTATTAAAAATGTTTTTATTTTAGAGGAAGTTTGCAACTTCATCTTGAAAGTGAAAAGCCTCTTTGACACACAGGAAGCTGGAGCATTCC